>JAFBJU010000583.1:723699-782880 GCA_016785305.1 Colistium nudipinnis
TACTTTACTTTTATTATTGAAAGGCTTTCTATTGAGATGGGGAAGTTGTTGTGGTTCACACGTCCACAAACAATCACCCACTCACACAAATTCCACATGGCTTTCTTGTTTTTTCCTGTAATTACGGTGTTCAGGTACACGAAATCAAAAGACAAGACATCCAATCATGTCCTCTTTTCTCATCTGAATGACAAAGTAGGTGACAGCTTGCTCACGAGCATTGGCTTGTTTCTATTTTTTTCTCTTTTTCTTTTTTTTCTCCAGAGTGAGTCATTTCTTTCTTCAGAAAAGGTCATGGCTCTCTGTTGTAATTGGCTGGTGGAGGTTACATGCATTCTTTCAAGGTGGAATGTTGGCTGCAACGAATAGAGATGCTTGGTTTATTTTTTTTCCCTGGAGACACACACTCTCTCTCTATCTCTCTCTTTTCTCTCTCGCTCACTCACTCTCTCTCTCTGTCTCTCTCTCTGTCATTTATTATGAATGAGTAGATTTGCTCACTGCTCTCGTGATGTCAGAGGTTTGTCATTGTGGATTAGGATTACAGCATATGGACGAGTTGTACTCAGACCCCCTCACACACTCTCCATCTCGTTCCTAAACTCCCACAAGCACATGCACGTGCGGAGACTAACTCACTTACACACACACACACACACACACACACACACACACACATGCACTCCCAATGCCACAGAAAGCAGAAGTGTGCTGTTTACATTCGCCTTGGGTAATGGTAAATAATTCAGGGCCTAGAAGTCTCTCCCACGCACTCACTCACACACACACACACACACACATTTGTACAGCTGTCCTCTTATGGACACTGCAATGACTTCCATTCATTATGGACAGTTATATCCCCGACCTCATTAGGACGTTAGGAAGGCAGGCCAAAAACAGAGGGGGGACCAGGCTCCAATGCGCTGCAACTGTTGCTTTTTAATTAAGCCCTTGCAACTATGCGGCCAGGGCCTTGTGTGTGTTGAATATGTATTGTGCGGCGCTATGAAATTCTCACCTCTGGCCTCCGGTGTTATGCAGCCTTTCCTTACTCATTGGACATGCCATGCCAAGGCCACAGCTCCACACCTATAGTGAATGCACAATACAAACACGATGGCAGCTAGGCTTGTGAAATCATTGTTATTCTGTCGTAGTCTTCGCGTCCCCGTCTGACCCAGTCAAACCAAACAAACTTAGGTTTCCTCTCTCCCTTCATGCGTGGAATCGCAAGCCAGTTGGCTTTTACAATTAATTTCATCCAGGCTTATTTCTCTCTAAAAATGTATGGGGCAAATCAAAAGGTCATTCCAGCATCTGGCTGTGATTACTATAAAGGTAGAGAACTACTCGTGTCCATACAATTCCATTAACAAGCCCTGGTTACAAAGCCTTGTAATGTTTAATCTACTCACTTCCCCGTTGTTGTCATTGTTCATGTGATTTCATCTCATTCAATGTCGTACAGTTTTATCAATGAACGTAGTCATCTTTCCCTCTTTGTCTTGCTTTTTTCTGAGCAGGTTTCTGGTAAATGATACGGCCTTCATCTTATTATCTTATTATGTCGGCCACCCAGGATGAAGGGTTGTTTTGGAGGCAGGTTTACCTACTTTTTCCCCTCACGACATCCCTAGCCATTATCTAATGGGGGTGTGCCTCCCGTCAGTTTGTGTTTGGCCCTGTGAAGACATATGCCTGTTCCGCCTTCTCTTATTGGCTCTGGCAATAAGTGAATATAAAAGGGTATATAAATATTGTTGACTAAATATTTACATCTCCATTAAAATGGTAATGGAAGGATGCGCATGCCGTTTTATTAGTATAGTTATTATTGTAAAGACTACTCTTTTCATCAGCTAGGTGTTGGTAGTGTGGAGCTCGGTGAAAGCGACGTGGCGTGTCGAAGTTGGTGGCTGGTTCACCGTTTTTGGTGGCCATACGTGCAAGATGCATTTAAATCCTTGAGCACTGCTGTGGCTTTCTTTGTCAGCCAGCTGTGTACGACTGCACCGGATCTCAGTGTGTGGGGTTAGATGGTGTGCAAATGTCCTTCAAGGTAGTGATGGAAACCAGCATGTGTTCTCCGTCACGTTTCACTGGATAAATAAAGATTGTAAATGATCACCTCGCATATCTGCGCTAGGTTCACTGGCTCGTCGGGTCCTGACCCGTCACATTCGTTCTCTCTGCCGCGTCCTCTTCCACCTCCTTCATACGTTTAAATCTAAAGCCAAACAGGAAGGGCCGCGTCCGGATGATTTACAGTGACACAGATAAGGGACGCCGGCAGATGTGGTGTGTGTGTGTTGCGCAGAATCATTTGGACGGAGAGGAGGATGAAAGGCCTCTTTTTTTCCTGGTGGTAACACAACGTGCAATGTCAAACTGAAGCGTATGCAGGCTCGTCAGAGATGCATGGGAGTTTTCATACCAGGAGTTGATGAAGTACAGTTGCAGGGTGGGTCTGTTCTTTCCATCCGGTGTCCAGGGCAGTTTCTAGCTCTGCTTAGGCCCACGTGCTAAATGCGCACATAACAATAACACACAATCAGTTCAAATAAAGACCACAGAAAACGAAAATCCTTATCCGGCATCTGAGGAAAACACCACTTGGGAGAGTTTTATCCTCCCACATTGACTATTCAGCACCACCAGTCCCTCCTGTATGAATACTTTACACGTACTACTTTTACATCATTGGCCCCTTTAGTAGTTCTAATCCTCGCTGACATGCTTTTGAACTTTGTCCTTCAGAAGGGGGGAAAAAAAAAGAAGCCTTTCAAAAGTATTCGCAGGCCCTCTTGGAACTGTAGCATCTAAACAAGACATAACACGAGTCCCTGAGCTGGAGAAAAGTTTGGGAGAGCACCGAGAGGAGTGTCAAATCCTCACCTGCAAAAGTTGTGAAGGAGAGCAACTTGACTTTGTCTGGCTGTGAATGTCTCTCATACCAATAACAGAATCTCCTTACTTTGTCGTGCTACTTTATTCTCTCAAGCGTTTTCTTGTGTTTTTCTCCATATAGCAGCGAAAGGGTGGAATACAAAATTCCAGTGAAAGCAATTATAAANNACACAGCCCGGGGCTGTCCACAGAACGCTCGCCAGTCTGAGGTTTTGGGAGTAATATGCCACATCACAGAGATTGAGGAACTCACTACTAATAGCTAGGCCGTGACACAGAGTCTTCTATTACCATACCGACGGCTGTCATCATAGCTGCACCGCAAACCACCTGAATGTAGTTTAACTACTTGCAGGAGAAAAGGCAGGCGTGCAGTAACAGTCTGACCATTTCAAATTGCAATAATGAATACGGCACAATTTAATTTAACTATAAATTGACTGTTTGATTGGTTTAATGGTTTAACCCCTAAAGTCCTTCTGGTATCAGTTTCCTTCTTTTAAGGTTTCCAAATTTGCCAGTGATTGAACGACGGGGTTCACACTGAATAGTGATCTTTTTTTGGATTTTCTCGCATTGAAAAATTGTTTTTCCAAAGCCTATTTCTGGCATCAGGAGGTGTGATTGGACTGAGCACAGCTGATAGAACGGTAACCTCCTTAAAAAAGACAAAAAAAATCCTCTCCCACTTGAACCACTGGGGGCACTGTTTATCTGAATGAGGCTGACAGAGGAGAGGTGTCGATTGTCATTGAGGCGAGTGAGAGAAGCGAATTCGACAGAGAGAGAGAGAGAGAGATGGGGAGAAAGAGAGAGAAATAGAACTGGGCCCTTCTCTGTCTTTGTGACATGTCACAGGTGAAAATAGCATTTCCCATGCAGCTATGACACAGGCTGTCAACCAGACGAGATGGAACAAGGCCCTAGACACACATGCCCAAACGCAGACGAGCGCACAATATACCTCTGTCTTTTTGCGGAATGCGCCTTAGCCCTTAAAATTGACAATCCGAAAAATAAAAGCACTACCCCAATCCTAAACCACGACAAAGGAACTGCAACATTTCAAACTTACATTTCCCCCCCCCCCCCCCCCCCCCCAAAAATGTCCTCAGGCCTCAAGGTCTTAAACTCAAACTGGTCTTCACAAAGGTGCAAGTGCGAGTGCATACACTACGGCACGGGCACGCTCAGTCGCACGAGTGTTTAGATACACATTGGCTGGTAAACAATTTCAGGAATTAACATATAAAGTGGAAAAGGCCCGCATAGACACGAACAAACAAACTTCCGAACTAACACTGCGGGCAGATTGCCTACTTCAGTTGACTTCATAATAGTCTCCATCATCAGTAATGTAACTAAGAATCACAAGTGCTCTATTAAGCATGTGTTTTTGCCCATCAAGCTATTGGCAAAAGTACACATGAATGCAAACAGTTGTGCAGTGCACGCACGCACGCGCGCAGGCACACACACACACACACACACACACAAACCACATCATTTGACTAATCTCAAATGTCTATTTAAGTTGGCTGTGACTTGAACACAATATAGTACACGCACACACACACACACACACGCAAATTGCAGGCATTCCCTAAATGCTAATGGTTCCTGCCGTCGTTATGAATATTTAGCACATCTCAGCGGCGCACCATTGCTACAAGCATGACATACATGCTCTCGCTCTTCCGCTCACCTTGAGCGTGTTTATATACACCTTCTCTACGTGTGTGTGTGTGTGTGTGTGTGTGCACGCGTTTTTGCGTGTGTCTGCCCTACATTGCTTCGCTGTGACGGGTTGCAGGTGAATCTCAGCATGAGTGATGCCAAAGTACCCTGGACACACACACATACACACACAAACACACACACACACACACACACAAACAAACACCTTCTGGCCGGTCCCTGTTAGTCTCTCCCCAATTTAGCAGAAGACGGGAGACGGCGGTGTAGCAACGGAAAAAAAACTCAAGGGCGTCCGACGTCCACACACCAGACAGGAATGATGGGGTTGAAACGGCATTTCAGCTGAATATGAGGTCTTAATTGATCTTGTTTTCTCGCTCTCCGTCTCTCCGTCTCTCTCCCTGCAGCTTCGTCTCAATTAAAAGGGAATTACAGCAAATCACAGGTGCGGTGGCTGCTCGGCGAAGCACCAATAGCACTGTTTTATTCCACAGTTTTTTATGTCCAGTCTTAAGTCAATTTTTATGGGCGCAATTAAGTAAGTAATAAAAGCGGGAGAGTGGGGAAAATGGGTCACAATTGCACAATCATTTCAATCTGAACATTTTTTAAAAGGGCTGAAGAAAACTCTCCATTCACCTCTCTCCCTCTCTCTCCCCCTCTCAAAAAAACACAAAGTATTTCAAAAGTGTAGGGGGTCCGCCGATTACGGCGTGAACTTGTTCACCAACTTCTCCTCGACGAAACGCACGCAGGGAACGCCTCCAGCTAGCCATTTTTCCAGGCGGGTAAGATACATGGGAGGACGGTAAAAAAAAAAAAAAAGCAGGGTCAATTTGAAAGACACACAAGTCATCGGGGTGAACTGGGCGCACAGAGGGCTTTAAGCACACAGCACTTTTTGTTTAAATGTGTCAGTTTGACACATTTAACTTCCGTGCGAGGGGGCACGGGAACACGTCGATGTCAAAGGCGAGTTAAAGCTGTGGATTTGCCTTTGAGCAATCCTCGGGCCGGTTAATTTTAGATGACGGGGGACTCCGGGCGCGGAGGGAAAGCGGCATCTGCTCGGAACGGTGGAAATTGCTTTTAAACACTGTCCAAGGCAGGAGAGATGAGATTGGAGCGTATTATCCAAATGGATTCGGGGCCGCCATTAAAAATGACCCGCGGGCGTGGACGGGTACGTATGGTCAGACGGAGCAATGGTGGCACTCGGTAGATGATCAAAATTCCGCCAGACATGGGGCCGGTTTTATCAGATTTTCGCGTGTCCGCCACATTTTTCATCCACCGCTTTTTTCTCTCTCCTGGCAGACGCCGGTCGAGCGCAAGAACCACCGGCGAGGAGAAGAGACTTTCGAAGCGGTATCTCATTACCGCAAGCATTCCTGCGGGAAAATTAACAGCCAGCAGAGGGTGAAAACGAGATCTGTAATTGAGTGCTGTATTCCTATTAATGGACCGCTCACGCGGGCGCGCTCAGATTGGCTGTGCGCCTGCTCGAAGTGCACTCCGAGACAGGCGCCCGCCTTGCAAGGCGTCGCTATGATCGGGAGCGCGTTGTTTCCGATGGATCCAGTGCAACACAGACGTTGTGTTTTGTGCTACCGCTTTTGAGATTGCGCCACGTTCGCTTTTAAGTTCTGCAAAACTGAAATGCGATATCTCGGTTCGATTCAAAAGCGACGCTCGACTGGCTTCTATGTCGAGAAGCGAACGTGTGAAAAGGTTCTTACTTCTTTAATAGTCACAGTTACTTGTGCTTATTACAATCACGCTTCGATGCTTAGTCGCGCGTACCTAGACCTCAGTAGGTACCTCTGGCTTGGAGGGATGCCCAAAAACAAAACTGGCAACTGGTGGCCTCTTTTACTCTGGATCCAAACCTGTCGGTGCTCTGTGTGAAGCAAAATACAACATAATGTCAAAACGGCCGCTTAAACCAACAGAGCCGGTTTCCTACCGAGTGAATTGACACCACTGCTGGGCCGTCTGTCTGAACGTCACTGTCTGACTGCCCACAGATTTCCCACCCTCCTTGCTCAGACAAGCTGGTTTCTGAGTCCTCCCGACTCCCCCCCCCCCCCCCCCCCCCGACTCCCCCCCCCCCCCCACCTGCCGCTTTGTACACGTTGTACGTGCGCTCAAATTTCCCCAGGGAAACATCATCCTGGCAAGAGAGCTGGAAATCAAAATTCAGGCTTAAAAAAAAATCTAAACAAAAAAAAAAACGTCCTATCGCCGTCTCGGTCGCACTCTGGCACATGACATTTGAGGGAACAGCAAAAAAAAAAAAGAAAGAGAGAGGGCAGGTTTGGTTTTTGTGGCCCTGGAATGATGAGAGGAGAAAAGTGAGGCATGATGAACGAATGAATAATACATCTGTGCTGTCATTCCCACCCTTCCTGCCCCACCTCCCTCGGTTCGCGTGTCAGCTGGAGTCGGTCCTGTGGGGCGGTCTGATCTCAGTTGGGATTGTCAGGTGCGGTTGACAGCAAAGTGACACGCTGATGGCCGCCCCTCATTGGCACACGGAGCCGCTCCCTCTTTAAATGGGGTCGACAACCCAAATAGGAATTGTTTACAAGTGGGTCTGCTGTTGCTTGGCAGCAATGTTCTAATATTCAAGAAAAAGGAGCACCTGCTCCCTTGGTTTTTCTCCCTTCTGCTCCACATGAAAAACCTCAAATCCTATTTTCGAAAATTCCCAATCTTTAAGGGTAACAAGACCTGCCAGATCATTTCATGATCATAATGGCTTTTGTTCGACAGAACAAAAGTAACAGCGATGCACCCTTGCATGTTTCAGAATGTATTCTTTTTTTAAACTATCCATTGCCTTTCTCTCCATTATATTTCCTCTCAAATGGTAGGATGTGCTCACCTTAATTGTAAATGCACTCTCCTGCATTCAGATACACGTGCACACCCCCCCCCCCTTCTCTGAATCTCCAATGCCCGCTTCCCTCCCGAATTTCAATTAAGATCCAGACAGAGATAGAGGATCTCAAAGGGAGTGTGCTTTGGTGGGCCGGCCACTGCCACAGCCCCAGACATATTGGAGGAGGGGGGGGGGGTATTGAGTAGCCGTGACCCCAGAACACCCTCACCTCTCTGGAATATCACACATCTTAGCCAGGCCTTCTCTTCCGAAGGGGGCTAGTGTGTGCCAAAGCCACCGAGCAGAGGTGGAGTCGTCCTTGATTGTAATAGACATTGAAATGAAGGATTGGAACCAACTCCGTGTGAGTGTGTGTGTGTGGGGCTGTATGTGTGTGTGCGTGTGTGTTTGGTGTGTGCGTGTTCATGTGTGTGTTAAGGGTGGTATGCAGATTAATAGGGTTTATTTCCCAGGTCTTATTATTAGGATGCCCCCTAGCAATATATCAGCAAGTCGATGTTAATGATTATAAATGTGTTGTTTAATTGGATAATCGTCCGATTAAAAAACAATGCCTTTTTTTCTGTTTCCCCCCCCTCTCCCTGCATCTCCTTTCTTCCCCGCGGACCGCAGCTCCCTCAGTCCTGATGCCGACCCCGACGGTTCATTCCTGAGGGAGGGCTTCGGCCGGCAGAGTATGTCTGAGAAGCGCACCAAACAGTATGAAAATGCTGCGGAGCTGGACATCGTCAAGACCCGCAAGTCCAAGAGCATGGATCTGGGTAAATGCCACGTTTTCTTTTCTTGGGTAAACAAACATGACACGGGCTTAGAGTCAAGAATGTGATGAAAGGGGAATATTCCGGGAACATTTCTCATTACATACACAGATTTACGTAGGGGTTATACATTTTCTCCTGTTCAACCACTACATAACGGACCTCTAACTTCCCAGACTGCCCAATGGTTGCCTGGCAACTGGTCCTGGCAATAGTTTGGCGCATGCCACCTCTTTAGATGTGCTGCTAGGTAGATTATGTTACCTTCAGGCAGAGAGAGGCCAGCTGTTACCCTGGGTTCCGGTCTTTGTGCTGAACTAAGTTAGCTGGCTGAATCAAATATAGGGGCAGATGCAATAGCAAAATCAAAAAAATTGCACAATTGCATTTTGGACATTGTTTTTATTACGTTCCTATTGTTTTCAGATTATCTTCACTACTTTATTTAGAGGAAAACCATATATGCACCAGAAGTGTTGGCACAAAGAATGGACAGACGTACGTTTATTTCTAATCATTAATATTATTATTATAATGTTTATATTCTATATATTTAGCATAGCCCTCATCACAACGATGAACACAAACATTACAAAATATATTTATATGTTTGAGGAGGTGTTACATGTCCGGCCACTGCCTGCCCTTCTTAGGCACCCGCGTCCAGTGGACTTTTGTCTAGTGGAGCATGGGTAAAAGACAAGACACACGAGCACGTTGACCTTTTTAGGGACGGTTGGGGGACGGCAGGGCTGCTGACACACAAACGTACACAATCTCCAACCCTCAAAAACCCAGACTGCATCTAGGGAAGAAGATGGTGCCAGTCGGAGCCTCTCCCACCGAGGCTGAGGGGCAGACGCTGCCTTCTCTCGGATCACCGGCTAATCATAACAGATAACAACGAGCTGACTTCCACAAGGAGCCCAGAGAGCTGTCGAAACCTTTGACTCCATACCAGACGTGTGCCGGTCTGGGCCACTGCGCTCACCTCCGTGTGGTCCAACTTTCCTGTGTCGGCCGGAACGTCTGTCTTTCCTCTCCTTTGAAGCGGACCTTGACGAAACAAACTTTTAGTACCGGAGAGCACTGCCCTTGGAGAAAGATGATAACTGTTCAAGGGATAGATTTCACTGAGAAATTAGTGGACCAAAAAAAAAAAAAAAAATCTCCATTATGTATCTTAGTGCTGGAATATAATTTGATAGTGCTGAGGACAGGAAGTGAGCAGAATGGGCAGGAAGCTGAGATCGCACCATGATGGTTGCAATTATCGCAAATGCACATTTTATCATCACGTTTAATCAGAAAAGCTTCGTAATTGAGCCAAAGTGGCACGTATTTATGAACTTGATCAGTTCGAGGAAACTGTTTGTTGAAAGTGTTTGTTTGTTTTTTACAAAGGAGACTAGTTCATACGCTCATAAGACAATACCCGGCTCTCGGGACAACCAGTGTTATTTACATTTCCCAAATCTATAATATTTCTCTGTTACTTCTTAGAGCTCAAAATGATTTACAATCAAATTCCCCATCACTTCACGGAGGGCCCAATTGAGTTTGTGAAATATCCTGACAAAAATTGCTGCCAATAATACATTCTTCAATCCATTTTGAGAGTAACACATGGCTCAGGTGGGGGAATGGAAATAACTTCCACTCACAATAACTGTAATAACTGCAAATTTCCTAGCAGAGAGAAATGTTTCCAAGACCACATAGACTAAAAGCTTTTGGGGATGCTGTTGCGACACCGGCAAGCAGGAACCAAATACTCAACATGAAGACAGGAAGGCAGGAAAATATACTTATTAGAATTGATAAAAAAACAAGCAGAAGCTGGGTAGTTGGGCAACACTCACTGGCCAGGTGAGCAAACGGAAGGGGGGAAAAAAATCCAGGGACATCTGGTGGGTGTAAGGAGAATGGCATGTCAAGGGTGAAAGAGGAGAGAAATGAGAAAAAGAGAAATGAACAGAGATCCGGCGACTGGGACAAAGGAAAGCTGAGAAACCGGACAAAGGCTCTTCAGTCTTTGTTCAAAATGGAATGTACACATTTTCACTTCGGCTGTACACTAATGGCATATAAGTAAAGTTCATTCTCGAAGGCACACTCCACAGTTGGTGTTCTTTTTAATGAAATTATGACATCAAAGCTACACAATGTGAAATGGCCCATGGGGAATATAGAGTCGAGCTGGAAATTAAATGAGCCAAGAACGTATCGCTGGCGTCTACCCTTAAGCCGAGCTCGCTGTCGGCCATTGACACGTTTTGTCTTCAGAAGTTCCGTTCGAGTAGGAGGATGTAAGCATGTAATCGCTCCGCTTTCCACGAACGCGTTCACAAAGCGGGCCCTTTCTTCTCAAAGCCGGCCTGACTAAGTGGCTAACATGCCCCACAGACTCATTGTGGCCTGTCACTATGTGTTCTTCTTTCCCCTCCTTTTTTGAATCGGGTTCCAGGTGCTGCCGAATTACACCGGCAGATGGATTTTGTGACTTTGAGGCCCATCATTGTTGAAATATGTTAAACCGAATCAACCTCCTGCGCACCGATCCCATTTTTTGGGGGGGGGGACACGAGGTGTTACGCCTGACGGTACTAGGTTAGCACATTCGAGCCATTTTGCCGCGCGAGCCTCGCGACTGACTGCTTTGCATGCGTTCGGTGACGTGGCGCAGAAAGCCATTGACCACTCGCGTTTTTTTTTTTTTTTACGCCCCTTCAACAGTAGCAGGTGACAATATCTGCAGCACCCGAACCAGCGGAGCTGAGCCATAATGTCGGGGAATGGCTCGATACTCTCTCGCCGTCATTAAAAATGGACCATCATGATGGTTCAGCCGGGTCAATGACGGAGACAAAGCAATCCCAGCCTTCTCCATAACCGCCACCACAGCCAGCCGCTATTGGGTGTGGGATCTTGGCACGTCGAGATGCACACGGAGAGAGTTTTGTTTGAGATAATTGCAGCATGATCAAAGGGTTTTTTTTTCATGGTGCTGAGAGGGAGTCGCGTGGCATTGAATAGAGAGTTGGCGGCTAATGCGGCGGCGCGTGCCATTGTGCTCATTCTGCGGTGCATGATGAGTGAAGAAAACACCCCTGACTCGGGGAGGTGTGTAGCGCTGGAGAAAGCCAGGCGATGGAGTGGCATTCACAATAGAGGGGCATTCATTGCCAGTTGGCCTCATCGGGCTCGCAGCAATTGATCCATCATAGCCGGCCTGTTTTGAGCGCGGTTCTCGGCACACCAGAGTGCTCTCCCTCCATTGAATTAACCGGGAACGAGCTGATGACTGGGTCATGAGTGGATTATTATTCTGAGTGAGAGCACTGATTTTGGCTGACGCGCTCATCACCTGTTGAGTTCAGGGATATTTTCAAAAAAGAAAAACAACACCGTGTGTGAGCAAGGATTTTGGTAGGGGTCGTTACAGTCATGCATTCAACTTTGTGCCTATGTCTAAAAGTGAACCAGGCCTGTCCCTGAAAGGCCAACGGTGTTAAATGAGAGCCGGGCACTTTAAGCTCACTGTAATTGTGAGTTTCAGTTCTAATAATACTACTACTACTACTACTACTAATAATAATAATAACAATTTATTTCTAGCCATGTCAATGCCTGTGGCTTGCCCTTCTCGTCAGGAGAGTTTCCATCCCTTGTATATAAATATGCCTATTTTTTTTGCTTGGCTGGTTGAGCGAGGCACTTGGAGAGTGATAAGTGAGTGTGACATTAAAAATGTTGTGTTTATAAAGAAACCCAACCACAGGCCAGTGTCCAGCATCCATGATTAAGATATTAAGCAAGTCCAGATTATGATGATTACTCCGTGACACATGTTAAGCATATGGAGGACGTCCTCTGTCGGGCTAATGATCCACAACTGGCAGAGACATAGGGGCCCGGGCGACCCAGCGGAACCTCACGCCCAATGGGATACCTGGACGTGGCCTTCCCGTCGACCACCTTGGAGGCTATTTTTAACATAATTACCCTTTTACCGCCCTGCTTAAAGCCCTGGCTCTCTGAATAAATTATGTGTAATGGAGCCCCTGTCTGTACACAGATCTTTACACGCAAAGGCCTGTGGTGAGTAATGGCCGGGGAGCATAGTTTTAGCCGCTCTAATTATACTATGGGCCCCTGTCCCTGTAATAACTGCTGCTGATTTATTCATGGAGTTTTGCCATACCTCCCCCTGTAATGTTTAATGGCAATGGATCTTCCGCAATTAGCTGTCCTCGCCCTTAATGCGGGGGAAGGAACACAGCACGTTGGTCACTTTTGTCTTTAGCCGGGGCAAAATTCCACGTGCACCTGACCGATGTTTGGTTTGATTGTTTTCCTCTTTGTGTATTCCATTGTGATGATTTTCATTTCTCCTCCAGACTTATGAAGGGCGGTGGGGTGGGCTCTGAGCTCGTGTCTGTATGCAGTGGGGGGAATATGTATTTTCATCCCTCATCTCCTAAGACGGCGAGGAGGAGCAGAGCGGTGGGGCTTTGGCTGTGTGATAGGAATCGCATAATAGACTGGCATACGGAGAGCCGTCCGTCAAACTCTCCCAGGAGAGCCGGTGGTGCCTCTGACGAAAACAAAGGCAGGTTGGAGGCAGCCCGGGTCTGTGGGCAAACTCCCTCTATTTGCTTCGCTCCCCTATTCTCTTTGTCTCTCCACTCCTCTCAGTCATTCGCCACGACGACTAGAAACAATGGCAAAGGGGGGGGGGGAGATCATGGCGCGGAATACCAAGCGGGAGAATAATTCCCTGTTTCCGAGTACAGCAGATGTCACTTGTGTTCCCTTGAACTGTTGCATCCTGTGCGGCTCTAACTCGCAATCCCATTGTGTCGAGCATGCACCCCGGCTGCCGCGCGTCCGCTGCTGGCGGGATTAATGGGCAAAGCCCAAAAGAAGCCCCACATTTACATTGACATTTGGACTGGGTTGATTGAGTATTACAACTTACCGCTTTTCCCCCGCTATGCTTTTAGTTTTCATATCATTTTGATTTTTTCTTCTTCAGACTGCCCTCTCTCGTCCTTCCCATGATGAGATTACTCCCTCTGAACAAATGCATTACGTGATTTTTTTTCTTCTTTACTTGCGTTCTTTTGCTCTCGTAAGGCTTTTTATGTTGCCCAAGAATCCAAATTTGTCATAGTAATCAGAAATGGTCCACCTCCTCCTGAGGAAATAAGCAGTAAAATGAATCTCCTCTTCCTGCAACCAGAGAACCCCTTGACCTCTTCAGACATTTGCAGTGCACAGTAAAGTTTCATTTTGCTGTCTAAGGCAGCCCGGAGGCACACACACGCTCGGGCTCTTCCCACTAAATGGGATGCATTATTGGATTGGTGTTCATTTATTTTGAATGGTACTTTCAGGATTGAGTCCACTTTCTCTGGGGAGTGGACACTTGTATTAACATTGACAAAAAGGAAGGGGAAATGGGGTGTTAAGCACATAACAATAAATGTTTTCACTGAGGAAATCCAACACCTCTGGCTAACAGCTGACCTTTTAGCCTATCTGACTTGTTTGACACCAGATCCATGGATGATGGGGAAGCACTCAAACTCGCACCAAAGGTGCATTCATTGCCGACGCAGCAAAAAGCTTGACGCCCTCGTGACCTCAAATATTCTGGATGTTGCGTTAAAATGCCACGACTGAAATAAGAAAACATTCTGCACCATTATTCTTACATTTGTCCTTTACACGTAACCGTCCAAAATGAATGTTTCAACGAGCTGAATAATCACTGGTGAGCTGCTGCAGGTTTGCTAGGTTAAGGATCAAGAAGAAAAATAATAGCGTTTTATATTAAGTACAATAATGATGAGCAGTAGTATCATATTATGCATTCATGCACGATCCGTTTTGCCAATATATGTTCCTATTTTTTTTATAAATAGTTAATTCATACCTCACTCTTGCAGCCTTTGTGGATCCATGATGCTGATGATATTCTACTCTCCCTCTCTCCCTGTGTCAATCTCTCATGTACACAAACAAACCCCATTCTGAGGTCCCAAATTGTTTCCACTCATCGATGGGAGTTTATTTTGGCTTTGCCAAATCTGTGTTTGGCCATGCAGCCCTCCGTCTAAAGATCCACTGTGATTGCAGTGGGCCTAAATGCATCATTAAGACCGCTTTAAACATGTCCAGGAGTCATGTGGATGTTAGCTGACAGAAGTGTGTGTGTCATGAGTTTGCATTCTTGTGCCTATCGGGGAGTCCCTGAGTGGGACACTGCCATAGAAACATATACAGCCAGTACGTGCGCATGTGTGTTTTACACTCCGAGGGGGGTAGAAGCAAGACCTTAGAGCAACATTTGCTATCGAAAACCGACAGGGGGACATTCATTTTCACCACATGAAACAACAGCACACATTCCCTACATGTGGAGGGTTCTATATGGACTACAGGGAGTCGTAAAGAAACAATGCCCCTCTGTCCACACTCCATCGACATGTGCTGCGTCCTCAGAGAGTCGGAGAGGCTGCTAAAGTAATTGAATCAACAGCTTATCCATTATTACCGATACTCCACAGGAGTTTATATCTAACAAGGCTTCACGTGCACATGTACAGAAATCCATCTTGTCATGTTTGACAGTAGTGTGCACCGCGCTGAATGGAGGGAGAATAAAGGGGACAGAAAATCAACCAGGCTGTTTGTTTACCAACTGGCAGGTAAGGTAAGAGCTCCGGGGTAGTGACAGACGCTCCCTGACAAAATGAAATACCAATACCTGAGTCGCGCTCCACTGACATACCCTAAACAAACCCCTGGCAAGCATTGGGAAAATAATTACAGCTTTTCAGGGCCTGGCTCCTGTGTAGAAAATATAGACTGATGAGCATTCCCTTTGCGCTCTACACAGTTGGTGTACACGCTTATAAAGCAGCACTATATATGTCCTCTATAGGACACTTTTGTCTTACAAGTCGGGCTGTCAAGCGATTACAAAAAGAATCTTGATAATTAAATGCTTTGTATTAAGTTAATCTTGATTAATTGTTCATATTAATATTTGCTGTGTGAAGCATTTAAAATATTCAAATGGAATATGAGTGCTATGCAATCAGATGTTTTTTTATGATAATATGATACGGTCACTTTGACAGCAATTATATTTCTATAATATCTTGTATGCCAACATAAACTTACATAACACTCAGCATCAGTTTAACATGGTGCAAACATAGCATATTGCATAGCCCAGATAGGTAGACAACCTTTTATTATGTCTCCAATATCTTGTATATATATTTTTTACAAAACAAAGCAAACTTTTATGGAAACATAAGCATCAACAGGTTTATTTATCAACATGTTGTGTATCTTCACTGACCTATCTACTTCATAATACTTGTCAGTGGCTGAGATACACTAGCTTGTTTACATTCTCTGGAAGCCTGGTCAAGCTGCGGCGCTAGCTGCTAACTGCTAACAGGCTGTAGACTGCTTCCTTCATGTTTACCGCTGTGGTCGCTGCTGCGACGACGTTATTGTAACGGACTTGTGTGAATGTTATTGTCGGGCAAACGAGTTACAAGTGGTGTAAAAATGTAATTTACAGAATGTAAGCGAATGCGTCACTGTTTTGAGTGAGCGGGGAGAGTGTGTTCTGATTGGGTGGATGTCCTTGGGGCGGGAGCGAGAGAAAGTAGCGTTGGAAGCTACACGAGAGCACATGGGTCCGTGCGTGTTTACTGCAGCGGTGAAGTGAGTTATAGCTTTATAATTTTGGCGTGGTTACGGCCCAAAGGGCACTGTGTCCATACTCTAATAAATATGAGAGCAAAAAGCCTCGGTGTTTGAGAGAGTCCTTGCAGCGGGACGCTAAAGTACTCAAAATGGGACGTATCCGGTAAAGGGGCGGGACCGCGATTATACTGCGTTATATCCACAGGTCCACTTACAAGATGGATATATTATGACTGACGTGTTACTTTTCAAAAATATTTCCTGCCATAACAACCCCTTTATGTGCATAGGGTATAAGACCCCTCTTAAATGTACTAACTTTGTGAAGCAGTTTCAGTAGCGACTCCATCTGCTTGTTTTGTAAGTTGCTAGTTTTTTAACCAACCAGATTAATCAACATAAGAACGTTTACAGGAAGTGTTGTTGCTTTTTTTAATGCCACTTTTATGCTTTGGTGCAACTGTCTAGGCATAAAAAAGATTACATCTGTAAGGTGTTTGGAAATGAATAGAGAGATTTGTTTAGTCTATAAGGCTTTCTCCTTCTCTCCCGTGAAAGGATAACGTGGACCACCTGTGTGGACTGTTCTGGGTTCACAGCACATCATAACATTTTATTGGAATTTATAATATTTTAGAGTAACACCATAATCACTCCGGTATATTGATGCCTTGTATTTTTCCATTTATTGTCTTTATGTTTCAGCAAACTCGAGAACAAAGGCTGAATTATAATTCTCAGCAGCAATATGTCTGTGTGAAGATGTAATACTCTGTTCTCATTTCACACACTTCATTGGCCAGGCAACGACATCATTTGTTTTTCGTGGTAATTGCCAGACTCGCATTTTCTCATTGTCTGCCAAGTACGACGCAAGACATCATCCCATAGAAAACTAGCAGAACGTGAATGATTCATCGTCATGCAATGAGCACCGTGGTGATGGGTTTTAGGTGGCCATTGTTGGGAAAGTTAGAGTCACACCATTAGTTTTTTCTGGCCTCGCTGACACAATGTCCTCTTCCCAAAGGACCCTCGCTGGGCCTGAGAAAATCCAGCTCGCTTGAAAGTCTCCAGACGGCTGTTGCTGGTGCGTCGCTGAAAAGTGAGATTAACGTCAACAGGCCGCGCTCTCGGATTGCCAGGGGCCGAGGCTGCAACGAGAGCTTCCGAGCTGCTATCGACAAATCCTACGAGAACCCCGGTGTCCCGGCAACGGAACAGCAGGGAGACAGCATTGAGACACGTGAGTATGGAGACACTGACTGTTTTTAACTGTTTGTTGTTTGTCAGTATATGTTTTGGTCCGACATCATGTGGCGAAAAGGGCACAATTTTATCATGTACAATGAATGACAACTCCATTTGTTTACAGGGAAATTTGATTGGTGTGAGTTAGGCCAGCTTCAAAAAAGGTTCCCAAGGCTCTGTTCACAATGGCAGGATCTCCCCTCCCAAGTAAACTAGGTTAGGAATCCCCACTTGCTGGAGATATATGCGTGTGTGACAACACACATTTGGTAAACACACCTAAGTTACCCACTCGTTAATACTCGCGTACCGTAGTTTAAGTGTAGTGGAGTTGTGAGAGTTTGTGGCAACATATTCATGTTAATATTCCCATATGCTTCCGTGAGTATACATAATCTTAAAGTGCATTTCCTTGTTTTTCAACCTAGTACATGCAAGGAAAAAATCCTTCTTCTCACATACATCAGCGCCCTATTGTATCCATTTTGCACTTAATTTCATTTCTAATTATAGTCAGTGTTACTGCACATACATATTAACATGTGTATGCGTGCCAGTTCGTTTTGGCACGTAATACCTTCCAGCCACATTAGTTTTCCTGTGTGGATGACAGGGACTGAAACTCAAAATCACCTCACTTCATACCTAATACAGTATATGAAGACAGTAAGAGAGGATGAAACCCATCCTACTTTCTGGTATGTGTGAGTGTATGAATCCTTGGTGTTTCATGTGGGAAAAGAAAGACACTTATAGGATGTAGACAGACAGCCGTCTTATGCTTTGCGACAGGTAATAATACTGCAACCCCACAAGAGTAATCACCAGATATACATTTCCATTCACCATTAAAGAATTCCATTAAAAGAGCTGGGGGACATTTGAGAAAGAAAGAATTATTTGCCCGAAACGCTTTGTTCTCATAAGCTCTGTCGGCATGCCACTAAATACAGTCTTATCTCTGTGAAGAAAAATGGGGAAAGCAACCGATTTCCCTGGCCGCGCTATATTGCATTCTCCCTCATGATATTCAAATAACTCTGTTTTTCAATTTAGATAAAAGCAGCCAGTCTGCGCTCGTCACCGAGGTTAATAGTCAACGTTGACAGATAAGCCTGTGCCTTCTTCTGCTCCCAGACTTTTATTTACATAAAATAAGAATGGGGCTGCACCTAAAGAAAATGTGTCCCCAAAGATATCCCGCTGGGCAAAATGTACTTCCCTTTTGTGCTTTGTTGTGTTTCATCCTTTAAGGACACACACACAAAAATGGAAAAGCTGCAGTATGGGGCAAAAAAATCCCATTTGCACCTCTTTATTTCACTTGTCCGTCATAACCTTCACTCATAGGCCAGCTTGAGTCTTTGATTATTAAAGCAGGACAATTTAATGGTATAGTTCCCAGAAAGTGACAAAATGTTCCCTGTAGTTGTCTGTCTCTTCAAATTATTATATTGTCTCCGGCTACTTTCAGAAACGCTCCTGCTGTCATTTGAAATTGTAAGCCAAGACAATTTCTTTTTAGTTCCATTAAATTCGCTGTGCATGGCCTCACATTTTTGACGTCCGCTGATCAAGGCTTTTATTTCTGTTTTCTTGATGGAGGTCGCCTCTTTTTCCATCGTGCGGCATCTGAATGATTCAAATTTGAAATGGAAGTTGAAAAAGAGTGCTTTGAATCATATAAAGAGGCGTTCCATTTTGTTTGTCCTCCTTCCTAAATCACTATGACCAAATTTAAGAGGTACAAACTACACAAGCGCACATGGTTCCCTGTCCTTGGCGCCTCTGGATTGCAGTGTTTAGCGTGTTATCTGCAGATTGGCATTAAGCGGCAGCAACAGAAGCAACTGTTTAGTGGCAAACGTGAGATAAAGCTCACATCTGCCACTGGCTTCTGTTGATCTTAAGTGGATGATAAGCAGGCAGCAGCTTGGGTGATAAAAGTGATACTCATCCAAAAACCTGTTCCCAAATTTGTGGAGGTGGAGAGAGTAAAAAAAAAAAAATGAATGGGAGGGGCCCCGTGTGGCAGTCAACTGCATAATTGAGCAGGTCTGAGCTGCGAGTGCGCTCACTATTCCTGCAACACACACGCCCGCCCTCATGTTGAGATTCCATTTCAGTAATTCCCTCCGAGATGGCGGCTGAAAGAAATAGCTGATAGCTCCGCAGATCACAGGAGAAAACAAAACCCCACTGTTCAGCCTTGAAATGTGGATCCAGCGGCTCCTCCCGCCTGTAGTCTGTCTCATCCTGTATGCCGAAGATCCATCATGGCCTCCCCTCCCTCTCCGTTCCCCGCGATAAGCGCTTTTTCGCTCCTCCATCAAAGGCAGAAGTTAGACAACGACATGCAAGACTGTAATAAGTTGTAATCTGAAGGACATCTACCTCATGCCTCAGAGTCAGAGATACAGCGTAGACAGGAGCTATGCCGATTGTGGCGCGCACCACATTTGCAATTAAGATCCCCGGGAGCCTTTTTTCAAGATTATTTAAATGTATAATTACTGACAGATTAATTACATTCTGCACATCACTTCTGATTAGATGTGATGGAAACTTTGAGTTTAATCAACCCTGCATCTCCTAAGGAGTTTAATCTGAGTTTGATGTCGGGGTTGAAATGAGACGCAATTTAAGAAACGTAAATTAAGAGCCAGATTCATATGACGATCATTACAAACTTCCACATTTTTTTGGTCATAATGTTTTGATATGAAATGCAACAGAAAGGGGGGGCGGGGTTCTCTGGTGAGCTATGTGAAAAGAACACACTTGCATTGATTTCAGGCTTCCAGCTAAGTGAAAATGTCCTTAAAAGAACACTATTCTCCAAGGGTGTACAATGTAAATATATTCTGCTCTAATGAGATGCATGAATTCTGCTTGTTTTGTTCAAAGCTGCAATTCCTTGTGGGGGACACTGTTTTTTTTAATGGTTGATGTGATATTACAAGAGGAAAGAAGTGATTCTTTGTAACTGATAAAAAAAAGTATTGGTGTTGTCTGCTGATTTTAAATGAGGCTTCTGTGATCTATGGGGAGGAAAGTGGAAGTTTAAGTTTATTGACTTTATTGACTTCAATCCAGTTCACCTACTATGTTTGTGGGTGCAATCCATTTTCCATTCCAATTTGTACTTTTAACTCTCTCTTCCGCCCCGCATTTTTCTTTTCGTTTACTCCAGTGGATGAGGACACAGAGGGGAGTTCCCGATCGGGTCGCGAGTCCACCGCCGGCGACGTCACCGCTGGCTCTGTGCTGAACGGCAACCTCTCCAAAGATGACCGGCAGAAAGATTATGACAAGGTCGGCGGCAAAGAAAAGAAGAAACCCGAAAGGGATAAGGACGAGAAGGAGAAGGACAAGGACAAGACGAAAGCCAAGAAAGGCGTGCTGAAGGGCCTGGGCGACATGTTCAGGTAAGGCGACTCAAATTGCTAAACAAGTCACCCCCTGTCTAGCCTCAAGCTCACTCCATTTAATTCCACTCAACATATCCACAACCGGATCATGCAGAATTTGAATTCATTCTCCGGATGTTGCCGGTGCTAATCAGGCACCCCTCTTCTTGAACCCCGCGAGATGTGGGTTATTGACCTCGAGGGCCTGTGGCACTTTTGAACCAGATTATTTTTAATAGGGTGAAACATGTTTTATTCATAAGTCCACATAAGCGCCCGCTCCGATCAAAACACACTCGGCATTTGTTAACCATCCGACAATGTGCTGGGCCCGTACGGGTGCTAATGCGGGAGCTGCGTCTCGGTCCAGGGGATAAAAGACCCTTGGAGATGATTAAATTGGCCTCAGGTTGGGATTGTCGTCTGTGATCGGTATTCTCAGCGGCGTTCTTGACGTGCTTTTAGAAAAATCTTGGAGGCAGACTGCCTCGGGAGGCCAAGAGAGGTTTTTTCTAGCCTGTAATAGTCATGACTTTCAGAAATGTTTGCAAGCAAAAGAAAGATCCAATAATAATCGTTATTTTACTTATTGATTCTCGCACCTGCTGTGGGTTGATTTTCCAAACCACGCTTCTTGTGTATCGGCAAATGTTATTGTCGTCACCTTCCAGCCTGTAATATAACACAACTGCCACTGAGCACTGGTGGGCAAAAACAGCTCTTTACCCTTCAGTAAAGCACCTGGGTTTCTTTGGATCTATGCACGGAAACAATGGCAGGGGAAACATTCAAAGAGGCTGCAGATAAAATATAAACATCCGGCGGGGATCCACTCAGTATCTCTGCCACAAGGAAAAAATGAGTGGGGGAGTCACATTCATTATTTCAATGCCGTGCCCATTTGAATATGGAATAAATTAATGGCGGAGGTTAGCGCAGGCCGTTATCGTGCCCTAAGTTGTTTTCATGTGGATTAGTTTAATGGGATTAGTTAGCGTGTCGTGGCGCGCGGGCTCGGTAATGAACAATAAAGACGACAAGTGTGTTTTGAGGTCACGATTGAGGAATCTTATCTTATTATTTCCACTCTTTTAAGTTTTTTTTTTTTTTTTTTACCTGACTCTCTTTGCAGCCTGTGGTGTAAATGCACGGCCACTTATACGGGATCACGCTCCGTTTTGCGCGCAGGCGTGAGCAAAGGTGTCGTCACAAATGTACACACGCGAGTGCACGCACACATGCGCTGCAAAGGAATCGAAAACAATAAAAAAACAAACAATAGAGGAAATTTGAGCCACAGGCTTCCCACTCTGTGACATGCAATCAGCACCATTGGCGAAGCTCTCTGATTTGCTTGTGATTCGAGCCTCGCGCGTGGGCCCTCGGCATCGCCTTCCGCGGCCTCATCATCGTTCTTCATAAACTTTGAGTGCAACTGCCACTTGAGAGTTGACAGGTGGCAGGCCTCGCGGACCCGCGCCTTTTTCTCCACGCGTTGAGCACCAGGCCTTGTGCCTCCTGAATTCAACATTTTGAAGCATTTATCTCTGCTCCCCAAGCCTCGTCTTTCCTTCTCACTGTTACTCCAACTCCTTGTTGATACCTCAAACAATTTTCCGCTTAAAACCGTGACAGCTCTCGCACCCACGCATCTACCTGCCTTTTCGGTTCTCTCCTAGTTCCCACCAAACGGGTTTTTCAGAAAGTAGCGGTGAGAATGAACGTGTTCCACGTTCCAAATATCAAACTTTTTTGTAAAGATGACAAAGGCAGTGATGTGAAATGCTTAGAGGTCAAAAGGACAGGGGGGGCGAGGGGGGGGGGGCAGGAAAGTGAGAGATCTGTGTCCTTTTTAGTAGTTCTCGCAAAAGTTTTGACTGATTTTGGAAAGAAGGAGTTGTACTGTGCATGACAAAGGGTTTTGGCTGACTGCAGCTGAACACTCTGAGGTTCACGGATCATGGATAGAATTTGTGTGTGAATATGATCGTCTCTGGATTGCATTAAAACATCAAATAGACATTGCGATTGTGTTAATCCTTTGTAATGCTTGTCT
Source organism: Colistium nudipinnis (assembly GCA_016785305.1). Classification (NCBI taxonomy): domain Eukaryota; kingdom Metazoa; phylum Chordata; class Actinopteri; order Pleuronectiformes; family Rhombosoleidae; genus Colistium; species Colistium nudipinnis. The sequence goes on from JAFBJU010000583.1 coordinate 746,422, forward strand.
CTGGGGGTTTCCATTCGCATAAAAAGGACAGACAGGCGCTCCTGTTTCCTTTGCCTGCAAATACTCACACACATGCGTGCCTTCCACTCACCTTCCGCCTCCGAGGAGATTTCAAGGAGTCTGCAGCGCGCCGCAGCTCCGGCTCATTTGCATGCAGGCCTTTGGATGGCCCGACGAGCGTGTACAGCGCGCCCACTTAATGGACAGTCTGATTGGGAGTGCATTAACAGCAGAGCCAGGGAACGGAGGGTAGCCTCATATACAGAGAGGGAGGACGGAGCGAGAGAGTGAGATAAATACTGTGAGCGCGAGAATGACTGAAAGTGTGGTGAAGTGCGCAATGGACTGGCAATTGAGTGCCTGGAGCCCAGAGCCAAGAAACGGCCGTGCACAGGCCTGTCCTCCCCCCTGCCTGTATGGATTCATCCTACACTGCCTTTACCATGGCAGGCTGCCTGGTATACAGCCCCGTACCATCCACTAATGGATAACTTATAATCTTATGAATGGGTAGCAAGGTCCACGCATGCATAGGATCGAGAATTCAGCCCCCGGCAACGTAATGGGACTGTTATTTCAGGGATGTCTGTTACACGCATGTATTGCTGTGTGTCCATGGCTGCCCTGAGTGGGATATTATCCCCCCCCCCCTTTAAACCCACTCAGTGTGATTATTCATCTCCTTCCTAGTGGAGAGCATGTGATCATTACTTTCTGATCCTATCAGCTTTGTTTAGATGTCGGACGCCTCGCCCAGGGCTCTGTTAGCCCGGCTAGCAGACAATGATGTCTCAGCCCCGGCCTGCGAGACTCCCTTCAACATGCCTAATGAGGTGTTGTTTATCCGCTCGGTGACTGACTGACCTCCTCCATCAAAGGCCATCTCCCGTCTCTTGATGTGCGTAGGCAAATAAAGCGTAGATATTCTGGGTCATGTGTTGTGCACTTCAGTATTCCATTAAAACAATGTTTTAATGGTTTTTATTATTGGTTAAATAGACTTATTAGACTTGTGTGTTGGCAGTGAGTCTTGAGAATTTCGGTGTGTGTGTATGTCGGAACATCCACATTAAATCATTTTCTATGCATGTGTTAAAAAGTGAGCAAAATCAATCAATCTATAGGCAAAGCAAACATAGCATGAAGGAGAAACAGCAGCGTGAAGGCTTCAGAAATGCATGGCAGTACTGGGACAGGGAATAGGGACCAGATAGGAGGAGGAAGAGGATGGGGGGGTGGAGTGTGTGGATGCTGGATTGGGTGAGAAGGCGAGAGGGGCCGTGTGCACTGGAGTGAACTGGGGCACCGAGGGAGAGTGGGAAAAGGAGGATGAAAAGGGAAAAGGAAAGCGAGAGGGGGAATGAGAAAAGAAGGGGGCTTTGCACAGTGGCAGTCACGGCATCGTGTTACTGTCCGCCTGCAGGGAGGATCCAGGATCTCCGGTGATTTTCTTTCTGTGCATGTTAGAGCCCTATCTTATTATCATGTGCTAATGTGCAATGCATATTTGCGTGTGTGCGTGTACAACTAAAATACGTTGCGTTGTGTTAGATTTGTTAATGGGCCCTGGCATCTCGCCCTCCTGGCTCCTCACTGTTCCTCCCTCAAACAGACACACACACGCACACAAGCACATATAGTCTTACCCCTGCCCCCCACTCCCACCCTCACCACCAATCTGATAAGTGGCATGCCTCGTGCCGAGCCATCAACCGACACTGGAGCTCAGTGTGACAGCCCCCCCCCCCCACACACACACACACACACACACACACCCCACCCCTTCAACCTCACATCAACCGCTCCGGGACCTCATCTGCCTGTCCCTCCCTGCGGATGCAGCCCCACTCAAGGCTACATGGAAAGATGCAAGGAGGAGGGGTGTGGGCTGGAAAGGGGAAGCAGTGAAGGATGGAGTGTAGGGATACTTTCTGTCTTTCAGTTTTCATTATACTTGGTGTTGAAGCAGTGTGTGTGTGTGTGTGTGTGTGTGTGTGTGTGTGTGTGCGTGCAAACATGCATGAGCATGTTTAGAGTATGGAGCTATCATCAACCTCAACAGCATGTGGCACCATAGTAGTTGGTTGGCGTGTCTCCGTGCCGCTCCGTGTCTTCATGCCATATGATTCCTTCTGCTCATGTGGGTGTGAACAGCTGAGTGCGGGTGCATACCGGTTTGATCATCAGTACACCGACGTGACGCCCATTAGCCTGGCTTTTTCATACACACAAGCGTAAACACACACATGAAGAGTGTGCCAGACGGATTAACATACACGGTTTCTCTATTTAAGACACCCCTCTGTACCCTCCACCTTCTCTTACGCACACCCTCACATATGCTCGTAGCATTATGTCGCGGTGGATTCGGAGACAGCAATTAGCCGCCGCCACATGTGGGCTCTGACATCTGCTGAATGTAATCTGAGCGAAAACGTTAATTCTTCTTCCTTTCCTACGCCTCACTCACAATGTCTGCACCGAGGCAGCGATGGCAGAACGTGGGGCACAGCCTCAAGCTGCAGCCTGCATGTGTGAAAGAGTGGCAGCTGGACTGATGCGAAAAATGTGAGTAATGCTGCGAGAGATAATGACATAAAAAAGAAAATCTAACGCATCATGCACTTGCCCTGACTATGCAATAACAGCAATCCTTTCCACTGGGTGGTCATTGGTTGCAGAACTTCATGCGGACAAGGGTTAATATCCTTACTTGGAGTATCATAGTTGCTTCCTGTCAGCTTTAGGTCCACGTTTGTGCTGTCGACCCTTTGACCTTGAGGTGGAGTCGCTGAAATTAAAGAGAGCCAAAAAATGTTCCCCGTCATATTTGAACATATGTCGGAGGGAGACGCAATATTGAACTTTCGCAGCTTTGCCAAGTTCTAAGTCATACCTCAGTGTCACTTGCCAGTGGTCGCACGGCAACATTTTTTTAAATAAATACTGTGTCACCGAGAGCAACATAGAAAGAGAAGCCAGCTTTGAAACATTTTCAGGAAAAACAAGAGAGCACAAAATGTCCCCCAAATGTGACTTCCCATTACTCTCCTGCCAATCTCTTACAAAATAGGTCCAGCAGGGGGGCTGAGCCACTAACAACAAAGTCTCCCACTGAGAAGATTAGCGTCACTGTCACAGAGTGCAGCAAAGGGAGATGAAAACGGCCAAAACAACAAAACTGCTCCGCGCAGCGGGTTAAGGCGACCACAGTTTTTGTGTCGGGTGTCAAAAAATTGGATTGTCACTGGCAATTTCTGGCGGCGGGGGGGGGGGTGAAACATTTAGACCTGGGGAGAGGCCTAGGGATATGATTAAAGAGGGGGTGGAGAGGCGTTTTTTTTGGGAGGGGGGGTTTGTGCGACTTCAACCGCCGTGCCTGGCTGTCCGGCCACGCACTACCTCTGCTTTTGGCCACTCGATGCTAATGTGATTGGGCATCGCTGGGCCTCCCTCAGACAGCCCCGGAGTAATTATGTTTCGAATGATCACGCAGCGCTTTGAGATAGACCTTGAAGCGTGGGGAAGGCTGGTGTGTGTGGGGGTGTGCGTGCGTGCAAAGAAGGGGTGTCGCACGATGTAGTTAATTGAATCTGAAATCCTGTTGGCCTGAAATGAGATCCACCGATGTCTCTCACGCTGTGTCTCAGGCAGAGGGCTGCAAACATGACTGAATTCATAAAGTGTGTTATTAAAGACCTGGAATTAAGTGTGGCAGTGCACCCCTCCGTACTCTACCAGGCCTATGACTACTAATGATCCAACCCCAGTGGAATCACACCCTGGCCCGCCAATGTAAACCCAATCTCGTCTCTCCTATTTGTCTTCTTTTTTCTCCTCTCCTCGTTTTTTGGTACTCCCCCACTTGATCCCCCTCTTTCTCTCCTTCTCCCTTTCTTCAACCTTGATGTTCCAAACAGAGACCGCCCCTTTACGTTACTTAACTTCCTCCCTGCCTGTTTGATATTTGTCTTTCACGCTTTGAGACACTTTGAATCCGCTTTGATGTCATTTTTTTTCTCCCCCCCCGCCCCAGCGTGGATTGCTTTGATCAGTTTGATAAAAGGCATGTCTCACTTTGGAGTCAACTCTCAGAGGATAGGTGCGTTTGAGAATAATGCGATAAAATACCGAGAGGGCGCGTGAGGATCTGAGGATGGCACGGTTCCATTTTGTTTTTCTAAACAGTACAAATGAATCACTAATGCTGCCCTATGATAAACAGTATTATACGTCTGGTCTGGAGAAGTTAATAAAGTAAAGTAAGAGATGACTTAGAGATGCAAAGCAGGCTTGATATTACAGAGACGGCAGCAAGAAATGCACATGGGAGAACCTATTTATTTCCCCCCTATGTGCTATGCAAATGAAGCCTGCTACAGTAGGACTCATTGCTAGTCCGCTCACCCATTTCCCAGGCTTAGAATGTAATGAAATAGAGGCCTTTGGCTCAAATGACCTTTCCTATCCGCTGAGTTCCCACCCGCTGATGTGTGCATACCCGATACATGTGAGTGATGGGGCGGGATGTGGGAGAGAGATAATCCCTGGGAAGACAAAGGGGGAAAAAAAAAGCTGGGGAAAATTGCTTTTGAATTACGGAGGTAATATCAATCGATGTTGAATCACACCTCTGATTTCCATCTAAGGCAACCAATTAAAACTACCAACCGTCTCTCCTCTTGCTCAGTCAGCGTCTCTTAACATGTGGCGGGCATGTAAAGAGAAAATTGTCCATTTTCCCTCTGCGGATTTCCACCTCGCGCTCCGACCCTGGTCTCTTTCCTTCTGTCGCTTTCGCAGGCGTGACAGGGGGATCGAGATTTATTTCACGGATGGATCAGGATTCCATTCCGTCCCATGTTTGTTCGAGAAGGGTTCCTAATTGGGCTCTCCATGCCACACCCAGATGTGCGGCCTGCTAGCTATATATTCAGCCCGGCTTACGGAGGAATTACTGTCGTATTGTTTTATTCCTGATCCTTCTGATTTACATTTAACCCCACCCCCCCAAGTTGAGTGTCGGTCGCAGCAGTGGCTTGTTCTTGACATAGCGAGGTGGAAAGTTTTAGAAAAAGGCTGCAATCGGTATTTTCTTCTTTCTTTTTTAACCATAATTGTGATTCTTTTTTGTCCTTATGGAAACGATTGCATACATCTGTGTCACTCCTCCAGTCGTCCCTATTTTCAGATAGGATCCATAGGTGCATCCCAGCCGCAGGCTTACAGGGCCGTCATTGTCATGGCAACAATATAGCGGTTACATGAGCTCATGTGGTCGGTGTGCTAGACCTTCATTGTCATGGTTACAGTAAATTAGAGGGCCTCGTCACCGTGGATTTGGTCGTGTTGTGCAGTGAGTATTTGCAGCATATTTCCAATGTTTGGTCAAATTGTTGAAAAGAAGATTTCCTCCATTAGTGCGTGTTTTGTCTGTTACCATGTGTTTTCTGAAGTTGCAGTGAGAGCTCTCAGAACCACCGTACGAGCGTTCATATTCCCCCCGTCTCCCTGGCCCAGAGAAGATATTCTCTCTTAGATCAATCGTTCAGAAATCTTTCCCTAAAACCAAATGTTCTTTCTGTTTTATATATATGTAAAAAAAAATAAATAATAATAATAATAATCTGTGCTGTAAATCATTTTTCAAACATTTTTTCCCACGGTTCATGTTATGTAAAAGGCTATGAGTGTGCGAGCAGGGACTGCAAATCACCCTATTGAACTAGCTGTCTCATTTGTTTACAGTAAGTCTACTAAGGGTTTTCTAAATGATTATTGGGCTTGAAAAACCGCTCTATGCCGCAATGTGACATCCTTATGGTCCTTATCTCGTAATTTGTATTTGCTGTGGAGAAACGACGGAAGACCAATAGACAGAGGAGGAGTGTCCATCATTATTTATCTAGCCCTGCTCGTGATATACAGTCACCATCCCAGGGATTCCACTGGGATTCCTGCTCTTGCTCATCCTCACTTTTTTCACAATTACTGTCACTCCCTCCGTCTTTCTTGCCGCATATCCACCCATATGCCTCGCCCCTCCTCTTTCTCAGCTGCCCCGGAGATTCATTGTGTGGCATTGACGGAAAGACCTCTCCCGTCTCGCTCTCTGGATGCGGGGAGGGCGTGTATAACACGCATCAGCGGCTCCCCCGTCTCCTTTCTCCGACGGACTCGAATGCAGCGCTCGGGCCAGCGTGTGTCCACGCTTGCATTTCAAAGTCTGACGTCTTTACGAGAACGGGAGAATCTGCCTTGCTTCTGCCCTTCGCCCGTCCGCAGACGAGCATCTCGGAAATCTTGGAAATCCGGCATTTGAGTGTTGCTCTATCTCCGAACTCGTCAGTGTGTAAATGAGTTGGGAGACAAACGCAAAATCAAAACAGAAAAGACGAGGAGAGAGGCTTGATGAAGACAATTCATTTACGAGGTCATCTTCTGTCCTGATTATGGTTAAAAGCGATTTCCTCTGGCCTATCCTGAAGGGTGTAAGTTGTAGCAGGTGAGAGCTCTTAATGCAACTTCGCACATTTTGTCAGTGGCATTGGGCCCACTGTGAGTTTCTTCACACCTGTAGTCATTTCGGTGATTCAAAAAATCTGCCTTTTTGGTTCTCCGCTGTGTTACTTGTACATCCCTGGTTGCTGCCATCATTAAAATAGTGGTGCAGACTGTGGCTGCTGGGACTGTGACTGTGGAATGCTGAGATCCTTGTGTGTGTGTGTGTGTCTCTGTGTGTGTGTGTGTGTGTGTGTGTGTGTGTGTGTGTGTGTGTGTGTGTGTGTGTGTGTGTGAGGCGTGCTGCAGGAGTCTCTGAGTGGCAGTGATCAAAATGGCCCATTAGACATGCAGTGTGCACTGTAAGTAGGTCACAGCCTGAGAAACCACAGTGCCCCCCCCCCCCACAATTCCTCCATTCCTGTACCCCGACACGATTGAGGGGCTGCTGGGGGCCATGTTGGTTAGGCCTGAGCCAACTGTGCGTGTGCACGTATACTGTATATGGCCTTGAGGGAGCAAATGTGCGTTTGCTTACGCATGGGTTGTAGCCATCTAAGGCACATGGGAATTGTTTTGTGTACATGTGTGCAGTGCACAGGGGGATTAAAGGTCAGTTATCGGCGACTCCAAAAACGCAGCCCTACTCATACATGCACTGGCACACACACACACACACAAAACCTCACTCTCAACACCTGAACTTCTCACCCGAGTGTTTTCATGCTGAAGTGTTTCGATGTAAATTGTCCCGCGGAAAAGTCGCTACTCGCTGCGCTCATACGCTTTAAACAGATGGATGCCTGAATGTGTTTGGACTGTTTATTTGTGTTGTAATGAGAGGCTTTAATCAGCGGTGTCAGGGATTTGAAATGTTCCTCCGAGTGTGTGCGAAAACAGCCCCCTCCCACCCCCTACCACCGCCAACAACGCAAACATTCAACTGTGTGATTTATGTGAAACATTAAAGGCAATCATGTTGGGCCGGGCCTCGTCCTTTGTATTGCGCAGGCTGTTATGAAATATGGACAAGCCAAGCTTTCCCTTGATATACAGGCACACACGTAAAGATAAAACACACGTACACATCCTTGTGTGCACCTGCTTTTGCTTAAATATGAATAATCGGCATGCAGAGTGATGAATGCTTTTTTTTCCCCAGCTTAGGTACCCGCAAGGCACCCTCACACGCTATAACTTTTACATACACACACACGCACACACACACACACACACACAAATGCAATCAGTTCAACATTTGCTTTGATTTTGATAGTTGTTAGTTTAAGGCTGTGGAACATACTCAGCCATTCACTCTGATGTAATTCTAGCATCTTGGATGTTTGCTGCGGCTCGGTGCGTGGCTATAGAGAACAATTCTCAATAAGAGAGGATTAATTATTTTACTGGAATTTTGGGGAAAATCTATCATGGCCTCCTACACACACATGCGCACACACACATGCACACACACACACACACAAACGAGTGAAAGTACAGTGAAGTATCTTTAGGATCAGACACCACCTAAAAATAGCCCTGTGGCTCTCTTCGTGTATTTATTTGGGTTTCTTTCTCTGCGGGGATGTTGGTGGTGGGGCAAAAGATTCTGTCCGTCCTCTTTTATCTATGTCTATTAACAGCTAGACAAGTGGTAGAATGCAGCTGTTGATCAGCTGATTGGACACACATACTGGCTCGAAAGACAGCCAGTGCATGACAGAAACATCGATTCTGACAGAGAAGTGTGACCAAAAAACAAATGGTGGAATACATTGCCGGAGAGTGACAAAAACCACAGTAAATTCTGACTGACACGGAGAAATAGATACATCTTTGGAAGAATACTTTTTTTTTAAAGGGCGCTACAGCAACCTCAACATAAAAAAAAAACTGGGGAGGATATTGATATTGAGAGTAATTTCAATACAACATTGATTTATTAGTATAAGGTATACAACGGTGATATATCTGCATGATGTATGAAACTCGTATATCTGCAAATATTATAATTTGTTTTCATTGTTTTGATAGGACCACATAGGGAGTCAGTGAAACCGAGTATTTCTCCAGTATGTCGGTGTCTTCCCTGCTCAGCTGGGAGACCCAAGAGTCATTGAAGTTTCTGTGGAGAATCATTTTTATCTCCCATCTCGCCCTGCGGTGCTCCCCCCCCCCCTCCTGGGACACAGCCTGATGTCATAAATAAATGCATGTCATGCCTCCACAATGCGGGACACAGCACTCTCCCACCTGGCATGAACCATCTTGACTCCTACCCTCTCGCCCCCTCCTGCATCTCTCCCCACTGTTCGCCCCCCACCCCCCCCTTGAAGAAATCGATTGGTTAGGTGTGCACAAGCCCTTGTCCCGTGAAGTGAATACACTGCGATGGCATATCTGTCCGTAACCTGTAAGATGCACAGCCCCTGGGTTCTGCATCACTGCATTAAGAGTCGTGTAACTCGCGTGGGCACGTTCCGTCCACCGTCGCCTTAACTTACACATTCATCGGTGCACCTCGGGTCACCGTCTTGCTCTCTTTGAATTATCGTGGGAAAAACCCTGTTTCTTTTGCGTTTTCTTGAAGAGATGCATTCAATTGCAGATTCCACTTTAAAATAGGTCTGCCTGGGCAGGGAAAGCGCAGACTGACATTACAGGCTGCAGATAATGAGTTCCACGGGGAAGGGCAATAATCGGCTGCCGTTGGCTAAAAGCTGGAGGACTGACGGGAGAGTCTCCTCCCGTGACCCTCTGGGGCTGGGTGTCCCTGGAAACCCCCTGCTGTGGCCACGTTACGCCGAGGCCCCTCCACGATAACGAATGGCAACCTTTAATGCCTGCTAAAGATCGCGGGGTCACGATGTGATTCGCGAAGGAGGGGGGAAAAAAATGGCTTCTCCCCCTTTTTTTGTCTCTCTCCGACTGTCTTATCGGATATTTTTTCTTTTATACACAAGGTGCCTTTGTGTCTCACCTCGGGTGAGGAATCTTGACTCACCACAGCTGCAACAACACTTAGCCGGCGAGGAGGACCGGCAAACACGACAGCTTCACCTCTTCTATCTAGGCGCCATTAAAATTGCATGCCACAGTCAGGGTTTTTGCTCGAGGTGCTGCACTGAGTCGAAACACTGACGTGCTTTATATTGGCATGCCCTTGCATTGGACACGAATAGGTGGAGACAAGGAGTAACTTGTCTGTGCGTGGGTATGTGTGCTTGTTTTAACGTACCGGTGTGTGCTTCTTTTTTTTTTTTTTTTTTTTTTATCGTCAATGTGATGATAATACTATCTCGATTCTTTCGTTTAAAAAAGTACATTTTGTACAGTGCTTTATGGATGGCCACAGTGAAATGCGGTGGGTGGGGGCAGAGTTATTTATTTACCTCCTGACAGCTACAAATACTGTTTCAGGGGGGTGCCGGCTCAGACAGCGCATCTGATGTGTGTGGGGGGACTTTGCTGCGGGAGATTTGGATTAACTTTCAGGTTGGCCGAGCAGAAACCATAATGATTCTCTCTGTCTGCCCTTGAAATTATCCCCTCGTCACTTACCCAAATTGACTGATGCCATCATTTGTTTTTTTTTTCTTTTCTTCTCTCTCTTTTTCTGGCTCACCTCTTCCATTCGCGGGTTTGACGAATGCCCCAAAGATTTTGCACTTCACGTGTTATGTGCATCGTGCGAGCCGCACCCGGTAGTCTATCGTATCCCGCTTCCCCGGCCGTCCCTTCTCCCGGAGCCAGAAACTTCCCGTGAGCGAACCACAAAATGTTCCCCACGCGCGATGTCAAAATAGCTTTGCGTCCCTCGAGACCGCTCCTCAGATGAAATGATCGTAACTATCAAACCGGCTTTGAGGCTTTGCGTGATTTCTCTTTTTCTCCCTCTTCTTCTGTCTTGGCCTTTTTCTTTTCTCCACTGTTGTGCTGCAGCCTTGAAGTATTATTGCCCCGTAAATCGATGAAGATGATGTATGAGGCATCCACTGCTGGTAGTATAAACCCTTACGTTTTCAGTGATATAAGATGATGGATCATATTGAATGGTGTACATATTTACTTCTTGACTTCTTTTCTGTTGGGGGCCAGATACATACAGTAAATCCATCCACCCAGTAACATTGTATTCCGTATGTACATCAGTATTTAAGAACAATGTATTTGATGAGATTCTGTCAGTAGATTTCTCACCCACAATGCTTTACCTGGATTTTACTCACAACGTTTCATTGCATGAGTGGCACTCAGCATTATTAGCACATATTTTATAAATGGCTTACACGCTTTACAGTGTCTAAATGAGGTTTAATGGCCAATCAGACTTTATCAAGACCAAACGATGATAAATTACGCAAATCAGCTCAGTTCCCGATCGGGTTTCTTTGTGTGTTTCACCGTACCTCTGACCACACCTCAATCTCCCTCAGCCATTGTTCATTTGAGCCCATTTAATCTTAACTAAACATCTTTCTACCCAGGTGGCTCGGCGATCTCTCTGCACCACTGTTCATTGTCTTTTGAGTGCCCCGCCGCATTTCTGTATTCATCACTCTTACCTGCTGTCCGCCACAGTGAGATAGATGCTTAGGAATGGATCATTAAGCAGAGCTCTGGTCTGGTGGACTGAGGTAGAAAAAGATCAGAGCTTTTCAGGAGGTAAATGGCGAATCATTGTTCCCCCTGCTTGAATAGAGAGTTCCAGCTGTTGCTTAAATAGCGACGACTGAAAGTCAAATAGCTATTTATGATAATAATTTTATTTTAAACATCCGCTTTCTACTTCTGGGCAAAGTGTGTGAACGTCAGGGGTTAAAAACTAAATCATGTTCCCAAGGTCAAGATGAATGAATATAATTAATTCAAATGGCTGTTGTACTTCTCTGCTTGCCATAAAGTTTCTTCTGCCGAGCGGCCACAATCCAGAAACAGAATTTTTGGCCGAGTTCTCTTGGCCAGGCTGCAAAGTTGTTACTCCATTGTCATTCTACCCTTGGGTTTCAGGTGCCAATCAATATCTTATTATCAAGCCTGAGCAACCTCACTCTCAATACCAGTATCGCTGATTAATGCCAAGGTGCCAATACTGGCCCAGCATAGAAACCACGCGTATATTCTCCCTCCTGACACAGACGAACCCCAAATTATTCTTGTTCTGCACCACCTCCCGTTCGTCTCTCAAACCAGACACTTATCTTCCGGACGCAGGAAATGCAGACCTGCGGGAATGCTACATTGGGGTTTGTGCATCATGACAGGTGGGGTGGCTAATCCTAATAGTCCCCAACGGCAGGGCTCAGACCGTCCAAGTGAAGGGCACAGCCACCGTGAACCAGGAAGTGTCACAAGTCCTCTAATAGCCTCCCCAGGATTGTCCCTTTGCCTTTGCCTCTGCTCTTTGATGTGGGCCCAGGCTTCTCAGGCCACTCGCATTGTGGGAAATAGCTTTTCATACGGGAGCCGCTGCATACCCAGGATCATGCCCGGCCTAATCCACCAATTTATTTCTATGACAAGTCCCTCACTGTGTTGATGTGGATCCAGAATAACAGGAAAGGATGGATGACGGCACACGTTTGTCTCCCCTAAGGTTATCTTGGGTTTTTTTTCCCCCGACAGGTCAGTGTCAGAAGAGACGGAATAAAAAAACTGGAAAAGGAAAAGAGAGAGGTGAATTTTCCCCGGGAAGTTAATGAAAGTCTTTGAAGTGAGGTGAGATGTCACCTGCCCTAGTGATAGATTGCAGGTTCCCTATTATTAGCATTCTCAGCCCCAGCCGGGAGTTTTATGGCTTAGTAGAGCCATTTGTTGATTAATTAATCAGGTAATGCATGCTTTCTGCTCCAAAAGACGACCACATATCACTCCTTCTGCCTCTGCTGGGCTCCGCCGCGCAACCACAGAAATAGGATCTCCCAGCAGGCCACAGCCCATTCGAGAGATCACAGTTCCAAAGCAGCCACTAACACAGAGATGCCATTTGCACAAAGCTCCGGTGGGGGCGACTTTTAATGTAAAGTAGAATGACAAACATCTATGAGGGGGAAAAAAGTTTTCCATTACATGAATTTATTCACTTCCACCGGCCCAAAGTAAACCTCGTCTTATGTGATTTCTCTTTTTTTTTTTTTTTTTTTTTTTAGCTTTTTTCCGAGAAAGTTTTTTCAAACTGTCAAATAGAACCTCAGCCACGAGGAAGGTAAAAATAAACTCGGAGCGACGTACTGCGGGGCTGAGAGACTGCCGAGTCCCATGCTCTCCCCTGTGCCGCTCTCCGAAATTGAAAAAGGCGTGCTCGGGTGAAAAAAGCCCAGGTGGCACGTCGTAATCCATGTCCATGTCCGTGTGTTCAATGCATGAACATCGAGTCACGTTGTGTAATATAAACACTAAATTAAAATCCAGTCTTGTTCTGTAATAATATGTATTGACTTTCTTTTCACTCGCGCCCACAGGCATGGGTGGCATGAAGTGCAAGCTTTGCAGTACCAAAATATTTTAATTGAGTCTTCACACTTGAATAGAAGAACTATTAAAAAAATATTGAAGCAATACAAAACGGGATCAATAATTAGTATTTGGTTGCCAGAAATGTACATTCCTATTTCCGCTAGTTGTTTGCACTTGGTTTCTTGCTCAGCATTTCTAGTTTATGCAAATTGTTGACCTTTACCAATTTCTGTTCATACATTCCCAGCTTTCCCACAGGCAGTATTTTTAGGCTTTGTATTAATATTGTCCCAGAAGGACTTATTTTTGTGCAGCCAAGGTATTTTCCCCCAGGTCACTTCATATCCTCCAACGGTTGCTGAGGGTCTTGTTCTTTTCATTTGAGATGTAATGAAAAACTGCGGAAAGCTTTTCTAAATCCGCGGCTCAGAGCTGTGTCGCACACATTTTATACCACCCTTCCTCACCTGCCCTCCGTGTCTGATTCAGGTTTAATTCATTGTTTGTTTGTTTTTTTGAACTGCTTGTGAATCACACAACCGAATCATGATTTAAAGACGCGATGACCCAATAGCCTATCCTGGTAATAGTCAACTACAATGTACCCTAATTATAACTCTCGTGATGACCGAACGGTACCGCCTTCATAAAATTTTCTCTCAACCGTAATTTCCGCAGGTTATCGGAATAAAGAGACATGCTGTCCAAATAGCTGCATTCTGCATAGACATACTTAATATGCGGTTGCATACATATTGAGAATTACACATTACCATGTTGAATTTACTGCATATGCTGTACAAATGTGCCTCCTTCTTCATGTGCTAAATGACCCTCATGTGCACGTTCTGCATCCTTGTCTTTAATACATTGCTGTTGTTTTTTTTGTATCCTGCCGTATTGCACTTCCTCAACAGCTGGCCCCTTTGTGGACCAGCAGGATATGGCATCATGCTCTCGTACTATTGCGTTTCCTGTTCTGTAGCATCAGAGTTTATTCTTAAGCCGCTAATCCCGCGCACATGTTTAAAGTTGGCATCTGATCTTAGTCTAACCCACGAGCACGTTGTTGTGAGTGATGCAAGTCTCAGCCGGGGCAGTCAGACAATGGAGTTGTCCATTTATTGTGTGCGTGGGCGTTTGTGAGCGCTTGCAGCCCCGTAAATGTACTGTACTCCGGTCGACTGCATGCTTCCTCTCTACTTTCCATCCCTCGTCATTTTCTCACAGCCGGGGACTGCGCTCATTTACTTGCACCGAGCTTGGCTGACCGGAGGTATTTACAATCATCAGCTTGGCTTATTCTCACCTCCGCTAAAGCTGTCGCGGATTTGCGGGAATCGGTGTGTCACCCCTTTCATTAAAAAGGTAAAAGTTGGTGACACTGCCTCGAAAGTTACAAAAGATGCCACAGAGCTCGGTGGTTTTTCCTCCGCTTTTACATTACATTACATTTTTGACGTGGTGCCGGTAGTTTGTTGCTTCCTCGCACAAGTCTAAATCATGAGCTGTCACTGCTCCCCTCTCTAAGTAAACTCTGCAGCCGAGGGACGACATGGGAAGCTCATCCCGCTGCTTTAAAAAAAACGCTTTTTGGACTTGCTTTCGCATTGCGCTCTGAATCTGTCTGCCGTCCTGGATGGAGTCTTGTCACGACGTGGACTTATCTCTTGATAGGACTTTTGCAGCATTTTCATTGCATTTATTTGAAAAAGGTTTTTCTTCCAATAACGAAAGGGTGCCCAGGGAGGCTTCTCCTGAGCTGTCACCCCCGATACGAACCCAAACTGAGCATTTTGACAGTTTGACACTTTAATTTCCTACTAAACATTTAAAATGAAATTCCTGAGAAGAAAAAAAACATGCGGTTGTTAAAAAATATATATATCTGTATTCGAGGATGGAAATTATTAACAGTTAAATCCTCAGTTAAATCCACTCTGCCCTTCTCTTTTACTCCAGGTTTGGAAAGCACCGGAGGGACGAGCGGCCAGGAGACAGGATGGAGAGGAGGAGCTCCAGTAAATCTAAAGCCGAGGACGTGCAGACGTCGCAGGAGGAGACCCTGAGGATGAAACTGGAACAGGAGAGGTGAGTGCTCAGACAGAGCTTTGGCTCGCTAAAAGCCCGCTCAACAAAGGGGAAAGAAATTTGAAATAAAGGACACTGCTGACCGGAAAATTAGCAAACTACCTAATTAACAAAATGGTGGCGCGAGGTTGGGCAAATTCTGGGAAAAGCACTCTGTTGTCAATTTGTCAAATGTCCCGTTCTTTTATATCAGTACATTAAAGAGATCATTTATGGATTGTTGTTGCCTGTTGCCATTCAGAGGCACTGACCTCCTAATGGTGCCCGCGGGGCCCCTGTGGATTTGGCATGATTGAATGGCGCTCATTATAATAGCGAAATCAATGTCGCCCTGCATTTGTCTTTTCCTGCAACCCTCCCAGGTTGTTAATCGCTTAAGAATGTGCAGCTCCCTTTTTTTTTTTTTTTCTTCTTCTTGTTTTTGTTATCTAACCCTCTCGGCTCTGTGTCCTCCGCTGTTTGTGGACATCAGTGACGCCCGCGCGAATGAGGCGAACGCGATGGCTTGGCCGCACGCAGCTCATCCCTCAAAGACAAGCCCCGTTTAAATTCTCTCGAGCGGGAGGAAGATAACACTGGCGGCGGGGTGAATGAAAAGACAGCTTGCCGCCGCCATTGTTCTCCACCAGCCAAATGAACTCAGTAATCAAACCGCTGTTGGTAATGACAGCTAATTGAATAGAAACAATAGGGCTTGATACCATTCCCTCTCACGGCGAAGAGAGAAAGAGAGAGAAAAAGGATGGATGGATGGCTGTTGAAAAATGCAAAGTAGCACAAACACAACAAACAAGTGTGTGCACAAGGGGGTATGCTCGTCCCGGCTGAATGGAACATCTGGAGGCCTGTAGCACGTTTCTTTTCAGGGTTCAACTGTGGCCGTGCAGCGACGGTCCTCCTTCCATGTGGGTGCGGACGCCACTGGCCGAGGGCCCAACACATTTCCCTCCAGTGCACCCGGGAGACCGGCGGGCCTGGCTCTCCATCCCGATCCCCCCCCTTTGAGCAGCTCCCAAACCCCTCTCATGCTAAGCAGCCCGACTCCACACAGATGCACAGTGGGCATGAGATATGTAGACTATATGCCCTCGAACACCCGCAGACACACACACTCGCGTGAGCACACACATCGAATTTAAATCTTGCTCACACGTCCTTTTCGCCGCTGTCGACCCGTTGCTTTGTGCGCTGCTTTGTCTTGCGGCACATTCTCATTCCTTGTCTTGTTTGTGTCGTTCTGCATGTGCGCGCTCCGGCCCCAACCAGGGCCAA
This sequence comes from Colistium nudipinnis, assembly GCA_016785305.1. Lineage (NCBI taxonomy): Eukaryota > Metazoa > Chordata > Actinopteri > Pleuronectiformes > Rhombosoleidae > Colistium > Colistium nudipinnis. The sequence continues at coordinate 762,742 of JAFBJU010000583.1, forward strand.
CCTAATTCTTTTTCTTTTGTACCTGTTCCAAAATCCCATCACTCCGCTCGGCCCAGGATTGTCCCTCGGTTAATGGAAAGAGAATCCTGAGGGAAATGGCGGTGGGGTAATAATAAACCAACCTGCCATGAAGCCAAGTCGATATTCAAAGCATTAGGGTTCAGCAGGACGACAGCTCAGAAATCCATTACTTCTTGTATTTTTGGTTACGCTACTATATTACACTCCCGAGGTGCTACGTTTGATTGTCGCAGGCCCCCGCCTTCGGTACACACTCAGATTGATTGCACGGCCGCCCGCGAAGACAGGGCCGTTTCAGAGCGCATTTATGAAATTATGGATTCGGGACTGCAGCGGGTTTCCGAAGCTGGCGTTCGTCAGCGAGGACGGCGTGTCAGCGCGACCCCGGATGGGCCGTATCCAAGCCCCCAGCTCAGCGGACGTTAGAGCTTATTAATCGAAACAGACGGTTCTGACAGGGCCTTTTAGTGATTCAGAAGAGGAGGCGGAGAAGGGGTGAGAAAGATTAATTCATACAGCCTGACCCTTTTTGTGCCCTGCTATGCGGCATCTACGGTTGTATATTTAAAACTATGACCTTGAGATGATTTGTGTCAGTGGTGGTTTGGCCCGTGGTTACCACGCGGGCAACCGTGTTTGGTTTGAGGAAGAAGGATCAGCTGCTTATGGAAGCGTCGTTGAAGAGGATAGAGAAGAGAGGAGATCAAACTTTGACTGTGCAGTGCAGCAACCTGATGATAAGTGGTTATCAGAGGCCTTTGTTTTGCTCAAATTTGGCAGGTTTCATATAGCTCCTATGATTGGCCGCTTCATGGCTCACCAAAGCAACATTAGAACCCACGGTAAGGCTGGTCCTAATCACTAATCGTTCATCCCCGTGGTTGCAGCCATTACTGTAAATCCCTTTTTGCCTTTGGCCAAACCACCACATACCCCTGTCTGATTGGCTCATGCACATAGGACTGTGGAGCAAACAAGCTGTATGATTGGGCCCTGGGTGGTCTGGAGAGAAGCCATTTCGTTCCTGCACTCACAGGTCTCTGACATGGTCACGCTGCACATGCAGGAAAACTATAATATCGCAAAGACAACCTAACACAGTTCCTTCCTCATTCTCCACCAATGCCCAACTTCCTTCTCTGTGTCTTTCTCTGTGATGTCCATTCTCCATTCTCTCTTATCTGCTTGGTTCTGGTTGGCTTCTAATCAGTGGCCAGCACTCCACTTTTCCCATGTCCCAGACCACAAGAGAGCATATCACTGCTGTTCTTTCTACAGCTGTGTCCCGCTTCCTCTGGTTTGTTTGTTTTTTGTTTTTTTTTTGAGTAGTGTTTCTGGAGAAGGCCAGTCGGCACAATTCAATTTTGACAAACACAAACGTCAACGACAAGGTGTGACAATTTGGTGTTTTACCAATGTTTTCCTTAGACTCTGTTCACCATAAAAATACAAAAAAAGCCAGATCCTTCCATTTATGCTGTTTTATCGTTATTGTGGCTCCCACATTATCTTTTCACTTTGTCAAACCGTCTCATCATTTCCCTATCCTATTTAAGTCTCATTTGCATAGTGAGTTCGAAGGGAGTTATAACTGTCTTATTTGGGAAGTGTGATTCCATTTGTAATTGTATTGATACCTACACCAAGTTAATGTGATTAATAACACTGCGAGATGACACCATGGAACTTGGACAATTATCTCCGTGATTACATTATGCAGTTATGGGCCAAGTGTCAACACAAAAGATTGGGCTTGCAGAGGGTTTGCGATTCCGCACGCAGAGACAGCTGTGCACGGAGTCATTTACTGCACTTTGATTAGATTCAGATTCCCTCTGCCCTCCATCTGCACTTCAGAACAATAGAACGTGTTTTGATGAGGGGGTATTGAAAAGAAAAAATCTATTCGCGAGGCAGCTGGATAGGAAAGTAAGAGTGCAAATCCATTCTGTTTCATCCACCGTGGTAACAATGCATATTGAGGAGGCAGGCGCTCGAACTTGTGAGTGTGCTGACTTTAAAATGACTCTCTGAAAGTACAGACAGGCCCCCCGGCCTTCCCCTGGGTGGATTAAACATTGACAAACATGTGGAGCAGCCTGTTGGTTGTGTTGGTCCAAAAACGCAGTCCTGTGAAGAAGTGCGATTTATTCAGTGGGAAAAGGGAGGACTTGAGGTGAGTTGACATGGTGCTCCCAGTTAACACCAGGCTTGTCAATATAATGTGTTGAACTAATTACTCAACAGGCTTTTGCTTTCACTTCCCTCGCAATAGCTGAACCATGAGAAATAGTGAAATAGTTTATAATGCATTATAATTATGGTCTTCATAGTACATCTCCTTAGATTTGCGAACCTCAGATACTCAAAACTTCTTCTGAGTTTGAGTTGTTGAGGCTATTTCCACCATTTTCTTCGTGAAAATTTAGAAGAGCACCATTTAAAGAGTTCTCTAGAAACTCTCGATAAAAAAAGAAAATGTACAATTGCACCAATCTCGGGTCATCTGCAATAATCTCGCCGAGTTTGACGTTGATTGGATGAACACTTGTTCATCAATTTGAAATAAAGTCAGAGGGACATAAAATTCCCCCATTTAAAGTCAATGAATTTTTCTTGAAATGCACCGTGAGGCCGCAGCCAAACACCAAATCTTGCCTGTCGCCTGTTTGAAAATAAAATCTCCCTGGGCTGCAGCATTAAAAGCCACAGTGGCCTCTCATCTCGCAGTATCTAGTAAGGGGAGAAGAGGAGAGGATGAGGGCTCGTAATTGGGTCTGTGGAGTAATAATGTGTTTAGTGTGGGCAGCGCTTTCCTCGGTGTTAACATGCTGGGCCATTAATTGGCTAATGGAGTGTATATGGTACAGTGCGGGGGTGGTCTCTTAGGAGAAAGCGGGGGAAGGAGAGGAGCCAGACATGGAGCAGCAGTTGCAGGTTGAAGAACCCAGTTCGCTGGCGTCAAAGTTTTGGGCTAATGAGGGTTTGCACAACACAGAAAAATCACAAACCCGTTCAAACCCGTCTCCTATCAAATGTATTTAGATTATACTGAGTTTTTTTTTATGAGTGTCTCTCCTCTGTGAGACTCGAGTGGGCCAAAACCTTGCTGTATTCCTGGTAGATGTGATGTTTGACAGGATTAGTGAAATCTTTGATATTTTTCGAACACGCACACTTACTCACAAGATGAAAAGCCATTGGATCGCCAAAGTCGGCTTCCGTCTTTGAACACAGAATGCTATTTTAAAAATGTCGATTCTATTCAGAGCAAATCGGAGGACGTCGTCTTGCAGAAACTATGCACTTGACTGTGGTATTCAATTTGCAGCTCGCCACATGGACCCACAGTCAGCCGGCCAAGTAAAGAACATGTAACAATACATAATGAGTACAGCTTTTCTTTTTCTGACACCCTGAACAAGTAGGAATAGTCTTTTTGCAGCATACTAACAAGTTTGGATTAAAAAAAAAAAACATTGTTTTGCTCACACTCACACTCAAGACAGGTACATATTGTGTGGGATAAAATAACTATGACATCTCCCTTTAATATGTGAACCAGGTCATGAATGGAAAGAAAAGCTTATTTTGAGAGCCGATGAGCAGCTAACTTAAAACAAAAATATCGACTATGATGGTATTGGCACTAATGACGGACACGAGACACACCAGTGGCTTTTGCTGGTTAATACCCTTTTATTGAAATGCACCCATTAGCTTTATCCATGTCAAACTCTGGAGCCCCGGAAGAGAAGTCTCTCTCTCTTTTCGCTTCATGTCGCCAGTCTAGCCAGGGCCATTATCTCATCCCAAATGTCAATATTGCCGTTTTTATGAATCTGATTAGTCCGTAAAACGCCAGAGGGTCTTGAGATCCCGGCGGACTTCCGTGAACCTGCGGTAACATCATTGTCTGGTCCTTTCTGGCTGGGATCTGACGTCACTTTGGCCAGATGGCAGGTGAAAAGTCCTCTGGGAATGAATTTTTCCCTCCCTGTTCACCCTGTGTTGTGTTTCTTGAAAGCATAACCACACCAGGTGCGCAACTATGACGTGACCTTTACACATTCCACGCTGTACCTGGTCAACCATGCAAAAATGCAACCAAGAAAAAAAACGCGTTAGTGTTTATAGATGACTGCGTATCATGCAACGTTGCATCAGGCAGGCGTCCATCAAAATCTCATTCCGGAGGTAATGCTAAGAAAATGGGATTTTGGACGGTCTAAAAATAAACCAGGCAGTCTACGGGTGGGACGTTGGAAATAGGGTTAATCCAGCACTGAAAAATGGTGATTGTTTTAAATGTGATTACCGTTATTAAAACACACAGACATGGGGGAGAAAGTTAGGCAATGGGGTGTTTTAGCTCTGTTCCAAAAACCTGTCAGTCATGCGTGTGGAGCAGCAGCGGGGGGGGTCAGAGGTCAGTCACGACCTGAGGTAATGGGGAAGTCTATCGACAGTGGGAGGTAGCATGTGTGTGGACGTGTGTTACCCTAAAGTGGGGCTACAACATCTGGAACCAGTGAGCAGACTGGTGGCTGGGTCACCACAGTGGGAGGTCAACCCCCCTCCACCACCTCCCCCCTGCCCAATGTTCACCTCTCCTCTCCTACAGTGCCAGCTCTCCAGGCACACATGCAGCACCGTGACTGAGTCGTGTTAGCTGCGGACAGATGGGCCTTCACACGGGACCTTTCTCTGAGACGGGAAAGGTCCTGTGAAAGGCCCTGTTGTGTGGAATCGGTCCTGGGGTGTGCGATGACATGGAGGGAGAGGAAGGGGGGGTGGGACGGAGGAAGAGGAGAGCTAGCCATCATCTCATCTCTGCCTTGTGCCGGGTCATGGAAAGATACGTGTTTGAATCATACCGCACGCTGCTTCGTCCCGCCAAATTAAATCAGATTCTTCAAATAGTCAGCACTGAGGACTCTCTTCCGGTTAGGACAGTTCTAGTGAGTCCGTTTTCTCTGAGCAGAAACACTGTAATCAAGGATGTGTCATCCACTGTTATTTTCACTTTTTGCACTTGCATCTCTTTTGTGCATTTGCTACTGTGTTCCCTCCTCACTTTTCCTTAATTCCTTACATATCTATTTGTACCTTTTATTTATGCATTTAGTTTTAGTTGTTTTGTTTAGTAATAACTGCATTTCATTTATGAGTGATCATAAATGTCTCTGTTACTGCTGGAAATGATTGGACTCTGAGCATTAAAATAAAGAAACACGCTGCCAGGAAATCATAGAAAGAATCAGACTAACTATCGGGCAATTTTATATGGTCTCTTTGCTCTAGCTTAAGTTGGCCTAATACATTCTGTAGTTTCAAGGCAAAACCAATTTAAACTCCTTCAAAGTTTATCTGAAACATTTGACGGATCAAAAGTATTTCTGTCCATCTTCGTTACGTGTAAAATCTCTCTTTTTTTTTTTTACCTTCAGGAAATGAAATAACTTTGTTTGAGACTTGATATGTTTGCCAGATGATTTACAAATAAAGATCCCTTTCACCCACTTTACGACAATGTTCTTTCTCTCGCAGAATACAGGCCAAGACCCGGGAGCTCCGGGAGAGGCAGGCCAAGGAGAGGGAATATGCCGAAATCCAAGATATCGTCAGCCCCACCTTTAGCTCGGATGAAGAGCACACCTACGCTGGCATCGGCTCGTTAGACTCGTCGGTGGATAGCAGCAGCATGGACCATTACAGTCACCCCTACCATCTCCCTCAAAGTCCCCAGAGCCCTCAACTTCAGCCCTCGAACCTCCAGGAAAACGGCCCGCCCCTGGAAGCCCTGTACGCCCAGGTCAACAAACCTCGCAACGGACGTCCTGCAGCCGCAGACAGGTAAGGAGCCACCCAAAAATAGTTCATAAGCAGACCTTGCTTCAGGTGACTGACTTAGTTTTCCATTCGTTCCAACTGCACTCTGTTCTTTTAAACTTTATCTATAATCTAGAACCAGTGGGGTGGCATTATTTGTTCACTTTTAAGACACACACAAATATCATAAATTCAAAACACTGAAATTTAGCGTATCACTGTCTTCTCCCAAGAGGCAGGCAGATAGATTCGCAAACAAGGGAAGCCTATCGGTCATTCCACACGTGTTCGAATTTAATATCAGACGGTATGAGAATCACACCGCATTTCGGAGTCCAGCGTCCTTGTCGCTGCAGGGTTGTAGCGCTCATAACATATCGACACAAAAATACTTGACGTGACAACAAAACCATGCATAGTCTGAGAAGTCCTCTCCTATGTTTATTCATTCCTCTGTAGCTTCAGCAAACGGGAAAGTATTGTGGGGTCTTGTGTTGTGGGTGAAAGGGATTTGGCTCATTGCTCGTTTTGCTCTCTCTCTCTCTCTCTCTCTCTCTCTCTCTCTCTCTCTCTCTCTCTCTCTCTCTCTCTCTCTCTCTTCAATCCCCAAACCACTTAATTAATAAGAGAAGTCCAGATAGAACCCTCGCCACACTTCCCCCAGAACCTTTCATGGTGTTGTTTATGGATCTGAATATCTATCTCCTGCGATTGGGAACTCTCACTCGGAGGCTTGTGAAAGTTCAGTTCTAGGCTCCTGCTGGCTGAATCCATGTGCCATACACCCGGAGCTTAGTGGAAGCCACTGATCTATACGCCTCCACAGTTTACCTGAAGGCATCCCAGTGGCGTAATTGCAACCATCTCCTGTAAAGTCTCCCACTTCCAAAGCGATTAGGACCATGGCAGCTAGTTGAAAAGCGCGATTGGTTCTGGACTGTTTATTCACATGCCGGACTCAAAGATGTTGGCCAGTGATAGACATGGTGCTATTGATTCTCACTCGGAATATCAATAAGCTGTGTGCAGGGATACGCTGTAAAACATGTCGCCTGTGTGAAGTAAATATTACCAGCGGTCTGCCGGAGACTTGCGAAGAGAAATGGAGAGGAAAAGAGTGTCACCTGAAGCATTCTGATCGTAAACAGATGCTTAATCACTCAAGATTCCACTTTTTACATGTTCACGTTTGATTTATATGTATATTTCAGATTGGTTTTGATTGCATAGATTTAATCAGAATTGGCCATATTTGTGGGGCTACTTTACGTTTTCCTACATATGTAGACTGTCCATAATATCCAGCCGCATCCAACACAAACAACATAAACGTGATCCGTGTCGCTTTGTTTATTCCCCCTCTCTATTGTTTAAGCTGTTCCTTGGAAATATTGAGTTCTCACCTTCATGGGTTTATTCCTGCATAAAAAGCTTAGTGTTGCTGCATGTTAATTAGAAAAAAAACAAGCTTAAATTTAGTTTGAGGTCTGAGCCTTGAGTATGGATAGCACAGTGCAGTTTTACTTTCAGGGACAAGATTAGCTGTTGCGAGGGTTTGTCATTTGATTTTCAAATATGCACTGCATGTTCAACACTGCATTTTTGTTTTGCACCTCTCTCTGCTTTGCATATCTCATGTATGCCAGCCCCGGCTGTATGCCTGTAATATTTGTCTTGCCGCCTTTGAGATATAATAATATGCACTGGTTCTTATTTTGCTCGGAGGCTTTCTATTTACAATTTGCAAAGGGGAACTTGAAACGCATTCAGATTCAAGACTCCCGTCACTTGCCTCCCATAACAAATACAAACAATATTTTTGCATTTCTAAATCAAACTGAGCTCCCACAGGAGTGTCCACACAACATAATGGCCAATCAACTCTGACTATTCCAATGCATCTAGATATCAGAGTGGAGCTTAGAATTTGTATTTATTTATTTATTTTGCAATATAAATCCAGTACAACTCCCAATGTTTTCACTGTTCAGTCCTGCTGCCACTGCTTCACCTTATAGTTTGCAGCATAGCAATAACAGCAGATGAACACTAAGGTTTTAAGGTTTAGGAGTAGGAAATGTTCAGGGAATGCCGCTCAATCACTTGGATCACAAGTTAAGGACGCTGGTATTGGACCTTGCCTTTATGAGGTGGACCCAGAGAGACGCACTCTGATCAAAGGATCAAAGCACCTAAAGGAATCGTATCCGGGAATATATCAGATTTATTTTCATGGAGAGCGAATTACTGTGATCACAGATCTGACTCACATTGTGTAGTGATACACAAAGGATAAATAGTTCCAAATGGAGTTTGAGAAGCGATTTCAAGCGCTTGTGGGGTGAGTTGTTGTTTGAATTTTGCTGTGTACTTTTCCAAAAACACATAGAAAATCCCCAAAACGGATTAAACCGAGTGGTCTGCTGCTGGCTGGTTTCCAGTCCCCTGCAGCATAGTAAATAACGTTATATGGCGACATTACCATGGTGGGAGCCCATCTCCTGATTATCATATGACTTCTAGAGGCATGGCACAACTGCACAAATCTTATCTTGTAAAATTGGTTCCAGGGAACAAGTAAATAGAAGTAAATTGAGTTGGAATTAGCTGACAGCCTCGCTTTAGTTTTTCGATCTTTGCTGGGGGAAAAAAAACAGAGCAAACGCAGAACAGAGGCACAGAGTGTGTTAGGAGGATGACTACACTCGAACTAATCAGTGTCTTTCATCTAAAAGCCATCTAGTCAAACATTAGCATAGCTGGAAAGACATCAAACGGCGCTCGTGCACCCACAAGTCTGGGGTTCCCATTGGATTGTTTACTGTCGAGCCTCGACGCTGTTATTGAAACACACACCATTCAAGTCAAATAGAAGACGCTCGTGTTCTCATTGAGTCACCAAATTAGAGACACTTATGGGCCCCTTCAGTTAATGCGGGGTGGAGTTGCATTTTAGAAGAGGCGGGGTCCAAATGCCTGCTATTGCCAATGACTGTGGCTCTATGCCGTGTGTGTTTATGCACATGTGCATTCGTTTTATGCCATAATAAAGCCATTTGCCCATGACTTGGCGTTCGTTTAAAAGCTGCGCTCCTGTTTATGCTCCGCAGTTCATATGAAGAAGCTGCAGCTGGATAAACAGCCCAGGAATACGCCTCTGAAACCGACCTTTGATAATGGAGCCTTGATTGGAAGGTCGCGTTGACCGTAAAGCCGGCGTGAGTCAGACCTGAGCTTATAAACCGCCCCGGCGATACGACGACCCCCGGTTGCTCTGGGCGACCAGAGATCCTGTCCACTCTGCCATATCGGGTTTTTTTTTACTGTTCCTCTACGAGTTCACGGCGGCGCGAGGGCTTTATTTGACAATTTATAACCAGCCTCCACGTTATTAGAGCTGGCAGCCCCAGTGGTGTTTTGACAGTGCTGTCAGACTCAGTAAAACTGAAGGGCACCAATAGAAATCTGGGATTTATTCAGGCTCGGTTTTGTTAAACCTTATGTGAAGCAAACGTAAATAGAATTTCCCCCCTCTATAACCTGTAGCACAACTCCTTCTCTGTCTGCTGTAGAGTTTACGTGAGAGTGAGCTAGAAGTAAACTCTTTTTTTTTTCCACCGTATTAAAAAAGAAATGGTAGACCTCGCAAAATGGTATGACCTCATTTCCTGACAGACAGCTGACAAGTCCACCCCTCCGTCTCCGACTGTGGGGATTCGGGTGACTGGCGCTGGATGCTGCGTTTCAGAACGACAACCTGACAGGTTGCCGGGCTCGACGGGATTTGCGGGAAGCGAGCATGAAACAAAGCGTCGTCCTTTGAAACGGCACTGTGATTGACTGCTGCTCCCATTACCCTGGCCGCATTTCTTAAAGCTCCTCAGAGCACGGGCATGAGAAAGAGTCGGGTAGAAGCACGGAAGAAGAGTTGGTGGTGGGGGGGGGGAGCGATGGGAGAAAAAGGGGAGGAAAAGATTCCGAGCTCACGGAGCTCAGCGGTGCGAAGCCCCTTGAAGTCCTCGGCAGCCCAGCAGCTCCAGAGAGCCCGGGGGGCAGGGAGAGAGAAAGAACCTAAAGAGCCTCGCATAAAGACGCTCTCACTGGGGTATTTCCTGCATCAACATTCATTCAAAACAATCCAGTTTGCATCTTATTATTATTATGCGGCCGCGGTGCTGATAAAAGGTCAGGGACGTCCACTACCGAGGCCCCTTGAGATCCCCAAATCATTTTTTGCCATTTAGCAGACCCGTCATTATGCGCCCCCCACCTTGAGTGATTTTAAACAATCCGGAATAAAGAGGTCCGGATGTTCGGGATCTCCCTTTAACTCAGTGGCAAAAAAGGGCTTGAGGTATGAGCATTGACTTGTGAGGTGGGAATATGCAATGAGACGCATACGTCACACCTGAGATGATTCTTTACTGTCCACCGCAGTAAAAAAGCCTCGCCCTCTGCTCGACAGCCCCGCGGGCTGGTAGAGCATTTATCACCGCTGCTGTTTGGGTCATCGCCACTAAGAACCCACGAATCGGTCTTGTTTCTCATCGCCCCTCGTCGTGTTTTCGGCGAAGAAAACACAGAGGAAAAAAAACATTCCGACGGGGAGACATAACCAGTCTTGTTTTATTCGGTGTTTTTATTGTCTGAATGGACTTCATTAAAATAATGCCGATTTAAGTTCTTATGAACAAACAATTCCACCTCAATCAGATGATCACTGAGCCAATCTGGAGTAATCGCTTTTTTATTGTTTGCTGTCTCCTATTTGGCATGTGTAATTAACTCTGCAATCAACAATCAGTCTTTGTGATTTTTATTGCCTATATTTTCATTTGAATGCAATCAAAGTGAGATTAGCAACATTTTTCTGACTGCAACATCTGTAGCTTTGATTAAATGCTACCTCTCAATAATTCACTGGTAAACAAATGCATCTTTTATGACCCCTGCATCAGCTTTAAGACTTTAATAACGACTCCTAAGTATCTAATAACATTTTCCCCTGTTTCCCGAGGGAATAAGGCTGGTACGTCTTTTATCGAGGAGCAGTTTGCTTTAATGAGACACGTACATTAGTGGTAACTAATTATGTTTTACTTACTTATCGGTATCTCAGTTATTCCAGGGTGTTTTGTCTACGCGTATCTAATTCCTTCACCTCTTGTAGGATACCGAGCCAAACAAGATTCTGTAACAATGCATTCCATTTCATTCCCCGGGCCGCGGCGGCATGTTTTGGTGCGGCCTTTTGTTTGTCTTTGACATCCATCGTCGTTTCCCATAACTCCCTCGGAGTATCCGTGTGGGGGTGGGAAATTAGTGTTGCGGTGAATGTGTGGAGCGGTGCCTTCCCCTGCTTTAATTAAGAATAAAAAAACAACACTGAGGTAATGGGGAAAGTTCACGCTGAATGTGGGCTCCTGTTGAGAGAGCCGTCGGTGTAATGAACGAGCTCGGGTGAATCCTCGGGTCAGCTGCCGCTGCCAGTGTCTGCAGGACATCCCCTCTCCGCCTGGTAAACCTGTGTCGATTGTGTTTCAGTCCCCACACAGCTCTGGTGAAGACCCGGGCAAACCCTGTAGATAGGTTACAAAACGAGGGGTGCGGGTCCGACACACGCAGTCACACGCTGACTTTGGCCCTCTGCTTGCAGCCCGTTCTGTGCCGCGGCGATAGCGCAGCAAAGCCTGGTACACCGAATGCACATGGGCCTTATCGCAAGGGGTTCTACGCAGATAGCAATATGTATCTCCCAGGCAAAGGAAGTGAATTATTTTCCTGGTCTGTTTTTTTTAACCCCCTCCCCCCGCTCCGGATAGAGGGCCCTGTGGGATGGATGTGATGAGATGGAGCACAAGAAGGCAATTTATCCTCCGTTTGTACCATTACGTTCATTTAAGAAAGCAAACAGCCTGAAAGAAGGTCGAGAGAGCAAGGAAGAGAGAGAGAGAGAGAGAGAGAGCGGGAGGTTGAGGAGAGGGGGAAATACAGACCTACCTCTCCTTCAACCCTACATCAAGTGAATGGAGCTGATTAACATTGCTCGTACAGTATCCCATGTATTTAATCTGCTTCCTTCAAATTGGAAGCCTGGAAGACATTCATACAGTACCTAATGAATTTTCACGAGAAGATGAAAGGAAAGGGAGGGGAGGGGGGGGGGGGGGGGGGGTTTTCATTTGGGGGGGGGGGGGGGGGGGGGGGGGGTTTTCATTTGTGGACAGGCGTGCTCCTGCAAACAAAATAGGAAGCGGTGATGTGCATGATTTAAATATTGCTGAGGGCAGGCCAGGGGCATGTATAGGAGTCGAGGAGGTCTTGGGCTCTCAGCCCAGAGGGCCTTTGCGTTGTACAAGTAAAATAAGCCACTGGCCTTGTGACGGTGGCGTGGCTGTACAAATACACAAGAAACACTTATTACATTAGGGCACACTTCTTCTCCATTATGGGATTGCTTGTTTGCGTGCATATTAAAATCATATTTGCTCTTTATTAGGCATTTTATAGTTCTATTCGTTCAGGTTGTATTCTGTGTGAAGAGGAGGCAACTTTAAAAAGAAACTTGTGTGTGTTAAAACGTGCCGAACTGCTGATGAATTAGTAATGAGCATGGATCATTTTGAGAAGTCAGTTCCATGCAATAGGTCCATACTCTGCCATCTAGTTGTTAACCAATCAGTGTTTAATCTAACTAAATTCACCACGCAAAAATGTCCGAATGCACTAGAAGCAGATATCACAGTAGTTCTGCGTGGCTTTTCAACAAGTAGGCAATAAATCAGCCTTTTTTCAGAACCAGAGAAACTGGCTGAGCTTGTATACATAAGGATCCTCGTAGAAATGGAGGGCAAGGGTTGTGGAATAATATTATTTTAAAATGATCTTGATCTTTCTGTCAGTAAGATTCGGGGCCTGGGACAAAACATTCCCCCTGATGCTGGTAAGGGCTGTCAGAGCCATGTTGGTAATTCAGCCCCGGAGGGAATCTCAATTCCCAGCAAATAGACACTTAATCCCTTTTTCTCAACTCTCCCGAAGGCTGCCGATGTCTTGACAGGGCAACCGATTGTGGCGCGGGAAAGGAGAGAGTAACAAAATAGACAAGCGTTTACCGGGCAAGTTTTTAATAACAATGTGTTGCATTTACAAGGATTTTTTTATTATTAGTTTAGAAAATGTCACGGCAACTAATTGGGAGAGAGCACACAGAGCACACGCTGTTTGGCGAACGTGGGTTATACTTTTCCCCTAATTGAATCACTGAGAATTACATTTTTTGATCCATTTTGAGCGCACGCTGCGGCGTGGCGGTTCCTCTGCGAGAAACCCAGATTTATTGTTTTATTTTTTTTACACCATAGATAACACAACTTCCATCAATTAATTACATCTTCCCTCCGCTAACCGCATTCCTTCCTCGCCGCTCTCACGCAGACGCCCCCGGAAATGGATCAGGTGAGGAATGTGATCGAGAGGCAGGTGACTGCGGTGGGCGAGACTCTCACGCCCGCCCTCGTTCTCCTCACCCGGGCTTTTACCACACTCGTCTTTCACGGCAAATGTAAACACCAACACACACACACACACACACATGTGAAAGTGGCCCCAGCGGGTCAGGCAGGGATAGCCAACCGCTGCGTTTTCTTTCCCCCATATGGTGCTGACACTCAAAAACCAGTGAAGCGAGACCAGGGGGAGCCTTCCCCCTTTCTCACTGCGAATATGACTTGCTGGAGAGATCTCTGACGGAGGAAAAAGGAAAAACTAAAAAAGAGTAAGGCATGCTGGCTCTGGTCGACTAGACCGGCTGATTATGCCAATCACAGTTAGTGTCAGTGGCTCCAGGGCTAGAAGAGTACTTTCTTTTTTTTTTTTAAATTGGATGTCTTCATTTCTATACACATCCCTTCATTTTAAAAACCTCCGATAACATCAGGCCCTCGTGACTTGAAGACTGGCATTATAACACTGTAATGTGAGTGAAGAAAATGTCTTGGATCTGGTGATGCCAAGAAGTACGTTCAGGTCATCCAAAAAAAGAAAGCAACCCGTTGCATGTTAGGTAATCACTGAAAATGAAGTCAAAGTTCTAATCCAGTAAGGGTTACGTTTGTGGAACACACTCTTTCGATGCAAATCCCCGAAACGGCAGCATCTTACAACCAAGAAGTCTCTGCCGCATAAAGTCCATTTCATCCTCGCGCTTTATTTGTTTGCCTGCCCGCTGAGCAACACACAGACGCGGGGCCAACCAGGCAGCCCCAAACATCAAACAGCACGCCATCTCTCAGATCTCTTCCTGCTGTTATTCTCTGCGTGTTTGAAATGTTGTTATCTTGACTTTAAAAGCATGGATTTTGAATAATAGCGCAGCAGCGACGCTATTAAATGAGTGATTCAGGTGTGAGCCTTCAAACAAAAGCATCTAAAATAATTGTTATAATCCTCCAGTGCCTTGCTAACCTCTAACTGTCATCTTACTGAAAAAGGGGCAAAAATATATACCCTTATAAATGAAGGGGGGTTGCTTTGGCCCTTTTAGTATTTTTCGTCTCCTCTCTTTCCCCTTTTCACAATACATATTCATTAGCGGTAAATGCAAAAATATACTTTAGATAAATAAATGCATGAGGCAATTTTACTCTACGGAGATTTAAGATTTAGGCCCAACATCATGGTACTGACGAGGGCTTCTTGCGTCAATAACCCAATGATGTCCCGTACACTGTTCTAAGTGGCCAGTGGGGTACAACTGTATCAAGACATTAGCCCATTCTATTCTAAAGCCGGCCAGTGTATAGCAGGCGCATAATTAAATTCACCTTGCCCACGTCTGAGCAAGCGAGCCCGCGCCCTCGACACAGGCGAGCAATAGATCCCTCTGTTTTAAGAGCAGTATCCATATTCCTTTGTCAGCCCGCGCCATTGTCGCTCCAATCCCCATGTCAGTGTAAAAGCTCCCCGACGGCAAATCGGATCTCGGGCGAGAGCCTTTGTAATTACCGAGAGCTGAATGGGTGACTACATCCCAAATCCAACGAGACCTGCTGCCGACACATTCCATCTGCCTTAAGCCTCCTTCCAATATTTGAGATTGACTCATGTGGAGTCGCTGGAATAGGGCAAATCACCGGGATTGTTTTTCCCCACTGTTCGTGTGGAAATGTTGGGAAGTCAATTTAATTGAATATGTTAATAACGTTGCTTGTGTGGATGCATATACTGTGTGTTGTTGGGGTGCATTTTGCACCTTCAGTTTATTGTGAAAAAGCAACCCTGGCAGTTTGATATCCGTGCATGTCCGCAAAGCATATAACCTGAGCTTATATAATGAACATGGGGCGTGATTATTTTACTCTTAGTTTGGGGAGAACAAAACCAAAATATACCAGGGAAAGCCTGGGGCCTACAGGATATGTCTGATGCCCGCACTGAACTTTGGGGCCCCTCTAGCGAAATGGAATGAGCGCTTTGTTAGGTCATTTGAGCCCGACCCGTTTGAGCTCATTGTGGGACCTCGTAAAAACCTTTGAGGGCGGGCAAAACATTTCTAATGCCATCAGCGTGCCAGTAAAAATGCTCTTAACCCCTCGCAATGGAGTAATGGCTGCACATGGTCCTGTTTGCGCGCTGTAATGGAGCCATGATGTCATCACGGATCATCATGGAGCCAAAGGTCTTAAAGCCTGGCCTGCTCTCAAAGAAGACGGGGACGTATCCAAGGAAATTACACCAGTATCTCCCAGTTTCCACTGTACCCACTGTGATTGGCGGAGCTTGTTTGTGCCAGAGGAAATTACTTGGAAAGTTAATAACCACAGGCATTTTAACCAAGTCAGCCCTATTGAATTGGCCCACTGATGCGACCAAATGCCACTTTTCCTCTCCCTTGCACTCTCGAATTTTTTCTCCTAAATTGAATTGAACAGTTAATGTCCTCCATTAAATTCCAGTACTTTTGAATACTTTCAAAGTCTTTCAAGTCTGAAGCAACTTACAGTAAACATTATGAACATTTCTGAAATGATCCTTTATTACACAATGGATTTAAGATAAGAGAAGATTGGGCTTTATTTATCCCTAGGGGAAATTGCTAGAGCACAAAAATGATCATGCAATGCAACTAACTGTACAGTACAAAAAAGAGGTACAAAAAGTGCAAAAAGCAAAGTACAACATTAAGAAAATCTAAATGTATGTAAGTTGCCTATAATGGATCATTTTCAGGTCTGTAAAAGTTTGATCTACTTGTGATATTGTTGGATATTTCCAGCTAAAAACACCTGTGTGACCCAGGGCTCCCTCCACTTTGCCATGCTTTAGCTTTACAGCCTCTACGGCCGGAGTGCCCCGGTGAGAGACGCCGTCCCAGAAACACTTGTCTTCTCTTCCGCGATTCAGCACAAGGAATAATACCCGTCCTGCAGTTATATGGCAATCATTCAAAGCTCACTGCCAGGCTGACCTGCCGTCGGTTATACCCAGGATAATGGTCATGCTTTAGTGGAAGTCAAGGATGTCAATTAAAATCCATGCTGGTTTTATGACCTTTTGTTGCAAGTTGTGGTTCATCCATTTTATGGCAACGAGAGCTGACTAGGTTGTAAAGCCCATCATTTCAAATGAGTTGATGGTTTTGTGTTTGTGTGTTTATGGCTTAGAATTGTGTTTGTATTCAGGAGTGCGTGCGTGCGTGTGTTCCTGTACTTTCTCTGGGGTGTGTCAATGTCTGTCATTTACTCATAATGAATCACAACAGGATGGGAGAGGACTTTAACTGAGTGGTCCGTAGTCAGCCAGAAAACAGAATGGTCCACAGACAATGAAGCAAACTGACAGAAGAAATAATATTGTAGCAACATACAGTATATAGAGTTCTTGGTGTATTGAGACAATGTCTGTCTTGAGCAGTATCTGCACACTGAGATTTGATGGTAAATTTGTATACATTGCTTTATTTATTCATACTGTATTTCTTTGAAAGCACGCAATTTAAAGGACAAGAACTTTCGAATATTGTATATCTCTTATATCGTAAACCATAGCATTTTAAATTTGTCTTAATCTTGTATATATTTCCGAATTTAGTTCCGCTTAGGCAATGATTTTAAAGTCAGCATCTCGGTAATCTAAATAATTTCATTCCTAAATATTTACATTCATAATTCCATTACGTCCATAAGTTTCCCTTTTACTACAGTTTTCTTCTATATGTCCCATATGAGCAGTCGCATGCAATTCTGTCGGCCATCCTGGGAGAAAATGACTCCGTTGTAAGGTCGCGGATAATCTATCGCTTTGCCAGTTGTCTCACTACGTGTCTATATCATGACGGTAAATCTCGGCAGACGTATGGTCCGCAGCAGACGCTGAGTCATGGCCGAGCCGTAGAGTCATCCTTCCGCTCCCGTGAGGTCATAAAGTGTGAGATGAAGAGGTTAGAGATTTTGTCACCGGCCGTGGTACCAGAAGTATTTCCTAAAGTAGCTCTCCGTGTGGCTTTTTATCATGGCCCAATGCTATCAGGGGACACATTCGGTAGTCAGTAAGACATATGGTCACCGCGAAACTCGATACAAAATTCATCACAAGGCTCTCAACCTTTAAAAAAAGAAAAAAAAAACACTCACTGTGAAAGTTTACTCTTTAAAGTGGCATGACATTCAGTAAGAGCGTGGAAATGAATTGCATTTGATAGTATTACTATTATCAACAGTGCCTCTGAATGTTCCCCGTAATATCCATAATCTTTTGCGTAACTTTGACAGCCATGAATGAGTAGCAACGCTTCTTTAAAAAAGGGTTTTTTACCGGGTGTGAGTGAAACACATTTGTTTCCGGATTGTTCCATATTTTACTGCACACGTCATTAGAACGGAGAAATATGTTTTAAGTGTGCTCAGAATAAAGAAAAGGTTACGCAGCTTCAGTGGAATGGACGGAAATGTTAAATTTTGACATGCAATGTAAAATAGAGACATTCTCAGGCATTGTCCTTCACCACCAATGGAGGCTGTCCGCCATTGTGAGGTTGTGAAGAATCTATACTTGTTCAGTTCCTTTATTTTTGCTTCGTCAATGCTCCCTTCTATCAGCTTGAATGTCTTTTTCTCCTTTTTCCCGTTGCACTCTTTCACTCTGCACCCCCCTCGTTTCCCGTCTCTCTCTCTCTCTCGCTGGCTCTCTCTCTCCCTCTCTTTATCTCTGTCTTTCCTCCCCATTTTCCACCAATGCCAGGGAAACTGAACGAGCCCGAGCTATCAAGCCGTAATGAGCATGTTCGCCAAAGCAATGAATGGTCAGAACAAAGAGAGAGACGGAGAGAGCGAGGGGAAAGGATGGAGGACAAGGGGGAGACGGGGAATAAGAGGGAGGGAGAGAGAGAGAGATGCTGGAGTGTACCCTTGAATGGCTTTGGATTGTAAACCCCTACAGCTTCCTCCTCTGGCTGTATTTTTCTTAATAGCCTCTCTGGCTATTTCTGGGTCCCCTTTTAAATGAGAGGTGGGTGGGAGTGAATGCAGTGAAGGGATAGATGGGGGGTGGAGTGGGGTGGAGGGGTGTGTGCGTGTGCATGTGTGTGCCGCGGGGTGTATTTGGCCCCAATAATGAATAAGCACTCTGACTCGCAGTGGGATCAGGGGTGGCAGAGGTTGTGCGGTGTGTGTGTGTGTGTGTGTGTGCGCGTGCGCGTGTGTGCGTGCGCGCGTGTGTACAGGGGCTCTCCGTTGCCCCTGGAGACGAGGGAAGGGATGCTCGCACACACGGTGGCACACAATCCCGAAATGTGGAACCTCTAAAGCTGATTAGTCAAACTTGTGATTTCCAATTTCAAACCCGCGACACAAATCCTGCACTTAATATTCATGCAGAAATCGGTGAGGGGCCCCTCGCCGTCCAGTGCTGCCGTAGGGCTGTGGGTTTGGTTGGGGGGGTTGCCGTTTAATCAGCTTAGTTCAAAGGATGGATATGAGGTAAAGAGAAGCATGACAGGGAAGGAGAAAGAAGAAAGTAGTGTTTTTTTGTTACTTGATTGGATTGGTAGACAATTGCTGAAAGCAGCCCAAACACAGACACACACACACACACACACACACACACACACACACACACTCACTCACCCACACACACACACACACAGGAATACAGTGGGGTTCACAGTGATGGAAGAGCCCACTCCTAATCACTCACCTACCCATGTCTTATCTCATTCAATCTGCCGGTCTGGAAATGGCCAATGCAGACAGACAGCAAAATGTCCTGCTTAATGAAATTGTTTACAGCACCTCTTTCATAGTGTGTGTGGGGGTTTGAGTGTGTGTGTGTGTGTGTCTGTGCTTGTGCATGATTTTGGACCAGCTCATGCTTTTGCCTGTGAGCGCACGCATCATAAACAGGATTAAGGCCGCATCTGACGGACGTCATTTCTATTTTAGCGAGGGTGACTTTGGCGCTGCCACTGTCGGTGTGACTCCTTGGTCTGTGTCTTTTAACCTTGTAATCGGGGTGGCGTGCTGTGTCATCGTCTCTTCCTCCCTCGGGCAGGAAGAGCTGGAAGCAAAGGAGACATGAGAAAGAGGGAAAGAGAGTGAGAGACAGGAAAAGCAGACAAAGAGACAGATGAGAGTGGAACAATAAGTTAAAAGGTCAATCTCAAATCTGTAGACTCAGGTTGGTGTGGAGAAGGAGGAGGTTTATATCTATAAGGATGGGATTACTGAAAAGTATGAATTTGATGTTTATGTGGCACCATCTTAAATTATAAGTATTCCAATTTGCAGTATATATTATGATTTATGATTTATTCTTTTTCATTTCAATTTTTTCCGCGATATTTTTCACATCCAAATGGCAGGGGTAAGGAACGCCGAGTCATGTCACCTGGGTTCAAAGAGCTTAAGGCTGTCGGAAGGCTAAATAATATAGAGTGACCATTATTTTATTCATCCGTAAGGGAGAGGGAGCACAGCAGAATGACGGGTAGACGTTGGAGGTGAGAAAAACAGCTGGAGAGATATAAACATAAACAGCTGGTGAGTGAGTGAGAAATGGTACGATAACAACTAGCATCAGATGAGGAGAAAAAAAACAAGATAGCGAAAAGGGGGGAGAGTGATGGAGGCGATGGGCACCCCCCCCTCCCACACACACACACACACACACACACACACCTGCCCGTCGAGGCAACGGCCGTACTCCCCCAACCCATCATTCATCCTACCTTAGCGGAGTGGTGCGAGGTGTTTCCAGTCTCCACCACGCTCCATAACTCAGCCCCTCGTC
>JAFBJU010000583.1:783054-817243 GCA_016785305.1 Colistium nudipinnis
GGCACCCCCCCCCCACACACACACACAGACACACACACACACACACACACCTGCCCGTCGAGGCAACGGCCGTACTCCCCCAACCCATCATTCATCCTACCTTAGCGGAGTGGTGCGAGGTGTTTCCAGTCTCCACCACGCTCCATAACTCAGCCCCTCGTCTCCACGGAGACGCTCCTTAAACACTGACCCCCCCCCCCCCATCCTCGCTCTCATCACTCCCATCAGTCTGTCTTAAAAACAACCGTAGGAGATGTGAGAAGCAACGGCCCGCAACCATCACCGTAACTCTCCGCTCATCCGCCGGCGCTCCTGCGTGTACAGGCCAGGGGGCAGAAGGATGCGGTAGACGCGCGGACAGCGGCCGCTCCTCGGGGAGACTTACGGGGGAAAAAATGGCAGCAATAGAGTCTAGGGGGGGGGGGGGGGGGGATAATTCAGCAGGCTGACTCAATGATGCTGTGACACGGTTATTGGCCGTATAGGGGGGGTGATAATTCAGCAGGCTGACTCAATGATGCTGTGACACGGTTATTGGCCGTATAAACCAGAGCTGTCTGTGTCATTATTGCTCGCGTTCACGTGTGACCGCCCTTTTTTCTTCTTTTTTTTATTGTTTTCTTTTATTTTGCTTATTGCTTATCAGGTTTTTTGTGTGTGTCGAGGCATTGCAACGCATGCCTCCGGGCCCCCCAAATACTTTTTGCTTTCCTTTTGTTGTGATTTTGCTTTGTTTCCCTGCTATCTGACTGAGATTGAAAAAAAAACACGAACACACACACACACACACACGCATTGGCACATTTTCACAGGACATGCAGTTGATGTTAATTAGGGTGGCCGTGTGCCTGCAATCGTAAACACGCGAACAGAGGAGCTTTCATGTCTGGTGTCTGTTTTCCAGAGGTTCACTGAGTCTGCACGACTGCTCATGGCATTATATTTCTTACTAATGATTAAATCAGTTAGCACCTATTTGTGTGTGTTTGGAATGTTAATTAATTAAAGTCTGATATTTCTAGGCTATAAATACAGAATATGTTTACTTCACAGATCATTAACATGGTTGCTTTATCGTTTTGTTTTTTTTTAAATCAGACCAGCCTTACCCTGTATCAAGCACAAATACCATTATAATAACATTTCTTTGAGCACCCTGTTGATGTGTTGAAACTCAGTGCAGATAAGTCAAGGAGTTTGGGTGTGCTCAGATAATCCTAGCTTGTCAAACTTGCCTTCGAACATCATAACTTGGATTTATTTCACTCTTATCCAGAGTGGATGCCGATGATTGCTGCTGTACCGGTCTGTGATTTAGTTTTAGACAGCCTCCTTTTTATCATACAAATGCACCTCAGATTTCAAAAACTCAGCCACGTCTTCACTGTAAAATATGTATATATATTTTTTTCCTTCAGGGAACCATGTCATGAACGTGCCCGAATTCTCCAGATGCAAGTCTCCCCTCCGGGTTTGAAAGTTTATTTTATGAGCTGAGTAGTGTTGAGGTTCGGGTCCCGCTGGCCTGTGAGATAAATAGACTGTGTTTACACCTTGGTCACATCTGATATATGCCCCGCTGGTTAAGAGAGACATAAAAAATCTTCTCCTGCGTTTCATCTTGATCCACTTGTCAAACATCACAGCCCATCTGTCCAAGGTTATGACTGCTTCTAACGGGTGGCAGATGAATGGTAGTGAATGGAATGGTTCATTGTAAATGAATGACACAGCCATAAATAGGATTGTAATCTTTAATATTAAATCACTCACTACCACTTTTAAACATAAATCTTTCCACTGATGTGTACTAATCTGGAGTATAAATGGCCCCGGTGGCCCCCATAAAGCAAATGAATTGTAAAAACAATCAAAATAAATAATTTCTGCTCTTTGTGAGCATGTTAAATTCTTCTTTTAAGCTCACCTCTATATCTTCATCTGACAGAATTTTTACGCATTTAAATATGTCGCCAAAATCCATGACATCATAGCACCGACATATTTTTAGAATTTGAGGAGTAAACAGCAGAGGCAGATTCTAGGTAGAAATATATTATGGATTGAGACACACAGATACACAACCACGCACGCAGAGGACACATGCCCACCTATATCAAATTACGCTGTCTGGTAAAGACTTTCAGGCCAGACCGTTTTGATGTTTGCACCTCAATTATAATTTGGCCTCGCACATAATGACCCACAATTACTTCCCAGAGCTGGGGAGTACATTTTGGCTCTTCGTCGCCAGCAGCTCTCTGTCACCCCTTCCTCCGTCTCACTCCCATCTTGGCTTTCCTTCACTGTCAGAGTGTCTCCCCTCCTTCACACGCATGCACAGATGCACCGAAGCGCACAAACTTACACACGTGCTGAGTCACAAACACATGCGGGGCAACTTAGGAGCCCCGAGGAGTAGCTGTCAATCACCCGTCAGGCTCCCAGGTCAATTTGCCAGGCTGCCAAATGTGTCGTATCACTGTGCTTCCCGGTGTCAAGAGCCCTCATTATAGGCCAAAGGCTAAACCAAGGAAGTGAATAAGGCTTTCCTCTTCATTATTTCCAGTCCCCCATGACCCCCTGACCTCCTTGTGCTCTCCCTGCACCTCAGCTAGGCCATCCCCCATACCTGGCCACAACCTTTACCCAACCGCCCTGGCTTAACCCGGTTTCCCAGCTCGCCACGATTCTATTTTTCTGCTTTTTCCTTACTTCTCATAACTCTCTCTCATTCCCTTCCGAGGGCCCGAGGAGCTTGTGAAAAGAGACATTCGAGGAGTGTTTCCCCACAGTAGGATCCACATGGTGCTCGCTGCTTCCTCTCTTTTTGTCGGAGAGATAGGAAGCCAAACCTGGTTGTAAGTCGCTTAAAGCTCGCTCCTCGTGAGCAGCTGGGCATTTAAAATAAATTAATAAAAAAAACGTTACGTGCAGCATCACCTGTGCAGCAGTTGACGTGACAACAGAGCAACAGCAACGACAACGGAACAAGTAAAGCGGCACATTTGGCAACGTGATCGCAAAAACAAGCTGTGAGTTAAAGTGTTTCATTCTCTACCTGATAAGTAGAAATAGCCCAAGGCGTGTGGAGTGTCTCCGTGTTGGCCAGATACCATGACGGTGGAATCGCATTGGCAGCGGAATTATTTTGCCCCCTTATTATTAATTCACAAATCAATTAAGTGTCATCGCAGCATCTGTCTGATGAATTGCTCCTAATTAGCCCGTAGGTGTAACAGAGCCATCCTCCCTTATCTGCCTCTTCCCCCGCCCGCCTGCATGCGGGCTGATGCGAGCTTCGATGGCTTTCCTGTACATTAGCCTAACACAATTAAAGTAATTATTGATTTTTGTTTTGCCTCCATGCAATTCACAGCCCAGATAGCACTCTGTAAAATAAGGCCCTGATTTTTGGATAGATTAAAGGGGAACAGATGGAAGCACTTGGCAGAGGACGATGGTAACTTTAGATCACTGTTTATTTCAGGTTTCCGAATCCTAACAAGGCTGTTAAAGCGGCACGGGTTCATATTAAATGGAACATACATACAGTGGGATAAACAAGGATTATCTGGAGACCTTGGTGCCTTCACCTCAGCAACACAATGGATCCAGTGTTTGTTTGACAGTCCTTGTTCACAGAATGATTCACGAAACAGCATCTGTGCATGTATTAGATATCAGCGGTGGTGCTGGTTTAGTCAAAAAGGTACACAACCTGTGGTAAACGCAACACATACAGTATATGCAGAAACCTCACTCATTTTCCTCATTACATAACCGTTCAAATTAACCTCGATAAATATTGGTATGAAGATGGTGTAAGATGTAGTTCCAACAACTGCAACTGTATCATAAGGATCGATAAACAGCTCAAAAGACGCATAATGACAGATGAATACATTATACCGCTGGAACTGTGGAAGTCGGTTCTCTAAAATATACGATATGGAAATTGTCGTAAAGTTGTAAATTGCATTTCGGTTTTTTGTTGACCGAGATTCTCAGTCAGGACATCCAGACTTCACAGACCCCTGCACAGTAAATCCCAGCTGTCACACAGCGTTTCTCAACTGGACTTGCTTCAGGACCCACATTTTTCCCTACATGAATTCCCCCAAACCCAAAGTTATTTGTTGATGGGGGAGAGAATGCACGCAGCTCCTGTGTGTGTTGTTGACGGACATGCATGTAGCGATGCTCCCGTGTGTGTGTGTGTGTGTGTGTGTGTGTGTGTGTGTGTGTGTGTGCATGCGTGCGTGCGTGCGTGTGTGTGTGTGTGTGTGGGGAGGGGGGTTGGAATGGCCGGTGGGAGAAAATAATAGAAGTGAGCAAAACATTACTTTTGAAATCATAAATGAATTTTGCGCATAACAATGCAATTAATTTCTACAGCCATGGTAACATTAAATTCTAAATAACACCACTAATGCTTGCTAAAAAATATTGTTTCAGCACGGCTTCAATGGCAACAATAGTTTACTGATACAATTATTTAATATAAAGAAAAATCGAACTTTTATTTGTTGTCAGGTTTTAAAGTCTCACATTGATAAATCATCACGAAACGAGCTCCGGACAAAAACTTGAAAAGTCAGCAAAATTTTGGTACACAACTCCACATCATGTTGAGAAAAGTTATTCAATAGCAGTAACCCCTGATAACAAATTATTTACAATCCTCTTTTGGGAACAGCTATTCATGAATTGCTAAAATGCTCTGAGCAATAAAATACAGCACATCATTTTACCCTTAATTCTGTTTCCACGCTCTGACCAAAAAGCACATGATCACACCGAAGGCAGAAGAACTATTTCTAAATTTGACCGTATGCAGAGCACATAAAGTTACTCTTACAGCATTGAAGCAAAATTAAGGAGAGAGCACTGACTTTTCTTGAATTATAGGACCACGAATAAATAAAAGTTAAAATAGATCAAATGCATGAGAAATGATTTACTAACTGTGAGACATAACCCCCTTGATTAGAGTCACTTATTATACCAGTACATCACTAAGCCTATTGTAACAGTGTAATCTCATCATAGGTTACCGTGCCACTGTTGGCACCGTCGCAAGTAGGGGGCTAGTGTGTGTGTTTGTGTGTGTGAATGTCAAGTGGCGGAACCCAGGGCCCATTCATCTGTGCCTCCTCTTCTGTCCATGCCAGTGTCGGGGCCACACAGCGCTGCGTGCAAAGCCTGCCCCTCGCGGATAAGCCTCATTCGCTTGCAACATATGGCGCTTGACCACGACGGAGGGGAGAACAAAACAGGAAGTGCGGCAGGGCCGAGTCAGAGAGTAGAGAGCATTCTTAAAGCGGTTAGGAGACGCACTAATCCCTCCTCCCCTACCAGGTGCTGAGAGAGAAGATAATCTGGGAGACAATGGCAATGGACAGCTCTCTCCATGTGGGCTTAGTGTGTGTGTGTGTGAGTGTGAGTGTGAGAGAGAGTAAGGAGGCTGGCTGGTTAGGTGGGAGAGGGATAACACGAGTGAGTGAGAGGGACGCGGAGACCTTTGTCTCTGTTTTTGCAGGCTAAACAGGGATTAGTGGCTCGCTGACACTTTCTGTCACTGGCCGCCCTTGGACGGGTGCTTAGAGGGTCCACGGCTCAATGAAAGTGAGCGCGTTGCCGTCGACCCGCCCGGTGTAAAGCCTTCGCTGACTGATCTGTATCCGAGAGCCGCGGGTTGTGACCCCTGCACACGCTAGAAAGGCCTCTACACCGCGCGTGCTACGGCTTGACTGAACGGGACAGCATCGTCCAGTTGATATTTCAATTTCTAGCAGGTTCATAAGCCGAGTGTGTGATCAAATTCTGTGTCTGTTTACTATACTGAAACAATATAGAATTTTAGTCCTGCGCTATTATAAATCGACACACTAAGAAAAAATTCTATGAAGTCAGGGCAAATTCCCCACCCCAAAACATCTGAAAGTTGATAGATGAGACCTGACTCTTACATTTTGTCTCAGAATAGCTTTAAATTAAGAAGTATTGAGAGGAGTAAAACACTTTTTTAACTGAAAAGGACAACCCAGAAAACACAAAAAAAAGGCCTTCTCGCTCACCCTAGATTTCTTATAAGCCCCTTGGGGCCCATCACATTTCATTAGAAAACCCTAGTAAAGTGCAGAATGGCAAGTTACCTCAGCAACCATTATACTTTCTTTGTTGCATGCCCGCGCTGTAAAAAAAAGCGTTACTCCTGTCTGGAGAATCCAGAGCTCTACCGATATAAAAGTGAAAGTCTACCAAAGAGAAGGAGGCCTCTTTGTTCCTTTTTGTTTATTTATTTATTTTACCTGATTTGCCATCAGCAATGTCAAATTACAAGCATTTCTATTTATTTTTTGCTTTAACCTAGATTCTTATGCAACCCCTTTTTTTTTTTCTTGTCTCTTCACTTTTATCTTCTTTATCGTATATCTCTACCTCCTTATGGGTTGACTTTCTAAAACTTTTGCAAAAGTTTTTCTCTTGCCGGCTGCTTCCTTTAGAGGTTTATTTCGATTCCATAACTTAGCAACTGTGCGCTCGTGTGTAGTTGCGGGTGCTTGAAAAAGAAGCATTGAATCTGGGAAGGGAAAGAGGCTGGTGACTAGACAAAGGGAAAGATAAAGTGGAGGGGGGCGGGGCTGAGATGTCACGGGCGAGGATGTTTTTTTTTTTTTTACTTCAATAAGAGTTTTGTTTATAATACACTTTTCCACTTTCCTCTTTCTGAGAGGGGGATAGGGAGATAGAATGCCACGGCGGCCGAGACAGGGCATGCCACCGACTCTGCGGCAACTTGACAGCCTTTCCACTTTTCACCCTGGGGGGAAAGCTTTTTTTTTTTAATTATTATTATTATTATCATTATTATGGTTCTTCATTAATATGTCAACAAGAAAGTACTGGGACATTTTGTGACATGCAGAACCGGAGTCGAACCCTGCTGCTCAAGATCGGGGACGTTAGCCTCCCCGATCGTGTCACCAGATGGTATGCAGCACATCCCCTCTCTTTTCTATGTCGCTCCAATCATTCCCTCCCATTGTGTGCTAATGGGGTAGGTTATCAACCAGTACGTGTGTGTCAAATGGACAGTGTGTGCGTTGTGAACGATTGCCACACAAAGTCTATCTTTCGCCCCTTTGTTTTTTTGGAAATATCCTGTTTATTTATTTAGCTTTGAGCCACAAAAGCCGCCTCTGTGCCTGGCATTATGAAACTTCGGACTACGCTCGACATGTGAAACATTGAGCGTTATCAGGGAGATGGATGCGACTTCTTTTTTTCTCTCTCTCTCTCTCTCTCTTTTTCTTTTTTTTTTATCAATGCCGGCTTTGTTTGGCCATCGCAAACGGAGGGGGCCCATGAGGGCAGACCAAATGCCAAGGTCTGGAGGTTTCTGTGGTTACTTATATCCCCGGGCCTGTCCTCGGCACACGATGGAGATAAGGTTACAATGACCACCTTGTCTGGCCACTGTGGGAAGAGTGTGTTAAAGCATGTAACCAAAGAATTAAGCCCTGCGTGCCCTGAGACACGCACCGGAGCCGCAAATAAAAGAGTGCACAAAAAGCGTCGCAAAACTAAACTAGTTGTGTATGATATGTTGCCGCTTTGGAGAACTAGCTGCGGCTTGTTGTTGATGTTTCTGCTGAGAAATATCTTCTAATGAGGCCTGTGTTTATTTGCGGGGGAAAACACTGATGCGAGTGGGTGAAAGGAGCTACAAAACCCCTCGCAACTGGCTCCCTCCGCTCGGGCTTGTTTTGGGAAAAATTGCATTTTTATTTTTCCATTGTCTCCCGAATGAATCCCGTATTAATTCTCCTCGCACAGGATTCGACACATTCTCGGGCCTTCATGCGGTTGTTATTACTTCCCCGTTGTACTATATGGCCGCGCTGACAGTTTGAATGTTGTTTTACTTTCATTACAGAGAGTAATTGGCATATTGACTTTTCACTTCATGCGGGATAGTGGTATTTCTTCCACTTTTTCCATCCGAGACCCTCTGTGTTGTTTTTATTTTCAAACAGACTCTCCTTGTTACCACCCCAGGGAGATGCCCTTCATAAATATTGACGTGTAAACCACTTGCATTACGATGCGCTCCTCCGTTCCACGCAGGGAATATTCTCAGCCCTCCACGTAAATCCACACTCGGGCTGCAGAAAGCAAAATGTTCCCCCTCCCGTACTCAAGGAAAAAGTGTCTTTTCCAACTTACCCACTTTCCGGCACTTCTTTCGCCTATTATGATTCTTAGCTGACAAGTGAGGACTTTTTTTTCCCTGTCAGATAGGAGAAGAAACAGGCGACGTGGCACGCAGCGAAGGGGGCTTTGATAGTGGAAATTAATGAGGCTGGATATGTGTGGCTCTGCTCATTATGCCAACGCGTAGACCTCCGAACCCCGGGGGCCTCGCCGCCGTGCTTCTCGTCTCTGTGCCGTGATCTTTCTCCTGTCTCCTGATTTAGAGCTTTTTCCTCCGTTTGCGGCTTTTTTAGTTTTTTGTTTCTCCGTTTCTCTCCGCACCTCGCCCACCCCATCTTTTAAACTCTCTGCGGTGTGTGGAGGAAGGAGATAATGTAGTCGGCCGCTCGCGGTGAGAACAATAAGTGTGTCGCGTCGGGTTGACGTGAAGCAGACGCCTCTTCAAAGCCACCATAACATTCCACTTCAGTCCTAACTGCGCGCGGCTGGAGGAGGGCAGAGGGGCGGCGGAGCTGAAAGGCTTCCTCCACCAAAGAACTAAACTACCCGGCGTCTGGAGATGTGCATTGTGTGTGGCTCTGAAGTGTCTGTCCGTGTGGGTGCGCGCGCGTGTTTGCACAGGTGCGTGTGTGCGCACCTCTGTGTCAGAGGCTTGATTTAACGTTCACAATTGAAAGACAAAGATTGTGGTGCGAGGCCATGATTCCCTCCCAGAATGGGAGTGCACAACGCTCTCGCAGTGTTTGTGTGTGTGTCTCTGCGATTGCGCGTGTCTGTGAGCGGTAAGGAGTCGATGGGCTCGAGGTTGGCCCTGAGATAAGGGGAACATCTGTTAGTCTGTCTTTATCTTTGGCTGAGCTCCTGGCACGCCATAGTAAGAAGGCCCATCTAATCAGAGCAGACACATAGTCGGGGGCTGGTAAGCGCGGCTGCCAGCTCGGCTCCGGCCCTGGCACCAGAATACACATGCAGGCACGTGCGCACACGCACATAAATATTGATCGAAAACTCATGCGCATAAGGAAACATCAACATGCGCTTATTTTGTGTACACACAGAGCTTATCTTGGGTTAGTTTTGTTTTTCCGTGCGTGTTTTTAATAACGACTCCGGTGCGGCTTTATATTTTGTACTGAGTACTCTGACTGCGCAGTTTATGTGCTTCGCTTATGGGCATCCCAAAGGTCGTCGATGAATTCCCTGCTGTGATTTGCATCACGGCCAGTCAGAAGACTCTAACCATCTTTCTTTTCCTTTTTCTACCCTCCGGGGCTGAACATCCTCATGCAGAAGCCAGCCCCAGCCTCCGGCAAAACAACACCGGCTTTCCTGCAGTAGTACGTCATTACTCCTGCCGTTTTATGCCCTGTTGCTTTAGTGTTTTCCCCATAGGCTTTTACTCGTCCTGACAATGTGAACTGTAGCCAACTTTCTGAAGCCCAACGCAATTTCTGTCGCACACCCTTTGACGTGAATTGTCCGATATTGACTGCTGGATGGTCTCACTGTGAATCCAGATCGATTTAAGTCTTCTTGCATGTTTTTCCCCATCTGGGAATGTGTGTGTGTGTGTGTGTGTGTGCGTCAGGGTAACCAGCAGTGACACCAGCCTGCAGTGCTTTATGGATCTGGTCTTTAGAAGGTCTAATGAATCTAGGTGAGCCTTGTCACTGTGTGTCTCCACGCATGGCTCTGCCGATCATGCGAGCCGACAGGTTTACACATCTGTGGCGAATCCCTGGAGGAGTGGGAACGGGCATGAGCAGTCAGCCTGGGGCACGCACATAGAAACACGTTCACCATCTGCACAGTCGGGTGGAACCTGGAAGCACCTCAAAGTTCTAGTCAAGTAGGCATGAATCAAATTTCATTCATCACTTTTTAGAAAGCAAAAGTAGCAGAGCAGCCGGAGGGCTTGGCAACAGTTAGTCGAAGAATCAAAAACGCCCCCCTATGAACACATGAAGATGAGTTCATTATGCCACTTTCTGTAGATCTGATACCAAATAGCATATTCACATGTGTATCTTGTATTCCATCTTAAATAGGTTAATGTCGTTGCAAATAATAATTTAGTTTCTATTTGTCCCCGGTAGTGTTTGTGACTGGGCCTCTTTGAAGAAAAATAACCCCCATGCAAAATAGTGAAAAAAAGTTTGTTTTATTCTCTCCAGCACTCAAGCTTTTCATCGTCATCGTAATAAGTGTGTGGAAAATATTTCCTTTCATTTAATATAACTGTGAGTCAAGGATTGTTATTTTTCCTCTCATCTCTGTAATGAGAATGTATGGTTTGTTTGTTTTGTTTCCATCACCAGCCTGACCACAACTTAGACTGATTTGTAGTTTTCTGCTTGGACTTAATTATGTCGGGGGAACATGACTCCCTTTCATTCCACATCTGAACCAGAAAATGACAAAACCAGTTAAACCAGCAGAATGGCTGCCACCTGTAGCGTATTTCTTCCCCTGACAAGCAAACACATGGACTTTCCCCAATGTGGGCTGCTGACTCACTATCCCCCCTTTTTCCAAAGTCAAAAGTCACACCCCAAGACACCCATAACAACTTAATTAACGCAATTTTCTTTTTTTAATCCTTACCATGTCAGCTCTCGCAGAGGGAGACCTTTGACTTGTCAGCCCCCCCAACAACCCCCCCCACCACCCCTTTGTTATGCTGAGTCTTAACATGTGTCACTTTCGCTGGTGTGCTGCTTCCCGCTGCCCCGTTGAGATAAATGCCTATTTGGAGCCCTGCTTGTCAGGAGAAATTATGGCGTCACGTCACATGTTGGAGAAAAGCCAGAAGTCGTCTTGTTTACACACATGTCATTTAAAGCTGGACTTTAAAAGACAACCCCCTGCTCTCTCGGGGATTTAAAGAGATTGAAGTAAACTGAAACTCATCAGTTTGAGTCGTGTGACTCGGGGAGGGGGAAAATTACGAGTGTGGGAAAAGGTTATGGCAGCCTTGTCAAAACGGGTGCAGAAGCTAAACAGGTTTGTGCACAGTTCTGGTTTGTGTCCATGTGACTGTGTGTGTCTGTGCAAAAAAAAAAGGTTAGTGTGTAGAAAATGGCTATTATACACTCCTCTCTGTGCATTTGTGTGCTTTTTTCGTCCATTCTTCTACTTTGATAAATATGTTTCCCTCGCCCATCTTAGCTTTCTCTCCAGCACCACAACAATTGAACAATTGTGTATGGATTTATCCAAACATTATGTCAAGTCACAGAAGTGAAGATGCCATAGTGAGCAGGATGCAGGGTGCATTGTATCCGATATCATGCTTGAGTCTTTAAGCAAAAGTTCATTTTATTTCATTTAGTTTTTTAATTGCCACCCCCAAACATAGACTGATGTGCTTTATAATTGATCTGGCACTCTATACTACTGCATTGAGGATCATAGGCTTCATTTAATCCGGTCCTTTGGCCGCTGACATATCTGGGTTCAGACAAAACACTTTTACCACACAGGCCTATTGGAAGCACACCAGTGCAGCAACATGGGCCAAACCGCGGCACTTTGAAACCTTACAAGCTCACACCCCTGGAGGTTGGCAGGTATGGAGGAGATAAGGCAAAGCCCCTGCCTCTCTGTATTTCCCTTCCCTTTTTGTCTTGTGCGGCGAGCTTTAGTCGGGGAGGGTGTGGAAATGTCCACACTTCAGATGCGCTATTGTGAGCCTTTCATGTGCCTCCACGTAAAGTTGGTCTGGATGTCTGTCATCAGTTGCAGTGGACGGTTGAGTCATACAGGGACACTGAGCCTGCTCTGAATGGTTTGATTTAAAGGATTCGAGAAAGATGTTGTTAAATAATGAATTTACTGTTAAATGACCTATTTTAAACACTGTTATAACATAACACTGTGACAAGAAAGTCATCTTGGTGATGAGAGTACATCCCGACTACCGACGGTGTTCTTTAACTAATTGTTTCTGTGGGGAATCAGGGTTTGCTGTGGGAATTATCTGGCGCCTGGCCGCTATCATGTGCAGCACAGTTGGTGGATTGTGGCCGTCAGCTACTTCAGCTCTGACCGCGTTTGTCGTTGCGTGATGATTTGGCTCCTCACGTCATTTTATTTCCTATTTGGTGCTGCAACCGAGATCAAATGGCTCCGAGGGTTGCGCTGTGCCAACGCGATGCCTCACGCAAATGCCGTTTGCTCTATTTATCTGAGCACCAGGAGGAGTCTTGCACCTCCCAATATGTCATCTCCCTGCAGGGAGCTCTCCCTGGTAAGAGGGAAGTAACCAAACCAGCACAATCCAATCCTGCAGCTGCTCCACCCGCCACGACCAGTTCATGGACAGTAGCTCATGGGTGGTTAGTGAAGCCGAGAGGACGGTTGACCTTTGCACGGCCGGAGCGTCTTCCCATTTTGGAGTACATAGTCACTCAAGATTGGGCCGTCGTAGCCCAAGCATCATCTTTAACCTTTCTGCAAAAAACACTTGCCGTGTCACCTTGCCCCCTGACTACTATGTTCACTGTAACACTGAGTCTTTACTGAAAACAACAGAAAGGCAGAGGGTAAAAATGAAATAGGAAATCATCACTCAAGTCCAAGACATCTTTTGTGTGCTGTTTTTTTTTGCTCAGCGTAATACATGGGTAATAATTTGGTTTGTGGACGTAGCTCCGACTTACCACGGGACCCCCTTTATAACAACTGATATGTCGTGTCTATCATGTACTCATGTACCCCATCAATTACGCCTGCTGCTGTCGCTCAGTCATACCCTGCAGTGTACTCCATGCAGAAATCCAGTAAAAGCAACACAACTCTGCAGTGTAATGCAGATACACAACCGTGTGTGTTTTAGAACCATTATGTCCAAATAAAGACTTGACGGGTACAAATAATAATTGAGTCTATGTTCTCCCCACATAACCAGCAGCCAGCCCTCATAAAAACAAGAAACGTGGCTTAAATTGGTCAAGCACACAAATGCAGAGGCAAACACAGACTGTTGAATTATCAAACATAACCACATAGAGATACAAATACACACAGAGTAGTTACATACACTCGTAAGTCATCTTACGTCCCCTTGACTTACCTGGATGGTGTTTCATATAATAATGCAGAACACATGGACCATGCTTATACTCATGACCTCTACCATTTGAGGCGAACACCGTCTCCACTTTGTGCGCATCCATGAAATGTGTATTCGCACAATTTGCACTTCAGCTGTAATACCCTGCCGTGCCGTATGTGCACTTCAAAAGCGCGCGCGCGCATCCACACAATTTCCACCCGCTCTCACAGACAGGCGGGTGACAACGTGCATCGGTAGAACGGCACGCCACGCACGGGCATATACAAATGCACACCTGACGCGTAGCGCGGGACGAGCGCAACTTTTCCCCCCGTGCAGAGTGGCTTCGCAGCCTGTGATTTAATGGTCATTTCGGCGGCAGCAATAGCATTCTTTCCCATCCCCTGGTGCCCGGTGGTGAAATAACAGGCTCTGGGCCCATCCACAAGAAACCCACAGGACCGCACTTGAATCATTGCAACAATTTGAGCTATCAAATCATAATGGGAGGACGAGATTGCCTTTTTCTTTGCTCGGCGCGCCTGTGTGTATGTGCGGTCGAATGCGCACATGGCGAGTGGCTAAGCAGGTTTATGGTCTCTGGGCCCGTAGGCTTGGGTTAATGTGGTTAGATAGTTCACATTTGTTCTCCTATTTCCTAACTGAGGACAAGGTAATTTTTCTTTGTTGTCTCGCTGTCCCCCCCCACCTTCTCCTCCAGCACTCCGTGTCTTAATTAGTTGAAACTAGAAACAGTTTGTCAGCCGATGGCTTGTCTGGATCTGAAAAGTTGTCTTTTACCTGTGTTTGGGCAATTGCCCTATTTATTTGTCCTGTTGTACCTCAATATATTTCCCTGTGCGGGCCACTATGTGGCACTTTGACATTTATTTTACATTTTTTGTACAGTCTTTTTATGTCAGACTCATGTCAGGAATGACACACTGCCTTGGTCTCTGGCTCAGAGGGACCCACTTCCTGTCTAAATTGTTACTTGACGTGGTTCACGCCAGGTCATCATGACGTCACCTCGTCCCATGTCCACGTTCGGCGAATACTTCACCCTCTGCCTTTTTTTTTTTTCTTTTTTTTGCGTGGTCTCGGTTTGTTTTCCGTCATTTTCCTTTGACGAGTCAAAAATCCCCACTTCAACGTATCAGCGGCACAGAAAGAAAAAAAGGCAGGGCAAAAGAGCAAAATGCAGAAAGCAACGGATGATTGCCCTCAGGGTCCAGAGACACTGCTATTACACGGAGTAGCTGCCTGCGCCGCCACAAGAGTAGTGAGGTCAATTTTTCCTCTGTGAATGGAATGTAATTTGCCGTCAGCTTTGTGAAGGCGAGCCAGGGGCCGTGGCTGGAGAGCTCGGGGCTAATGATCGCCTCCGACGGCGGAGCGGCCGCCGCACTTTTCTCCCCCCCCCCCACGATCCTTATTCCACTCGCATTGATCCCCCCTGCCTATTTTCACACAGTAATGGATGGCATTGTCCCTCCCCTCGCCACTGTTAGTACAAATAATTACGAATCAATATGCACTCAGATGCCCCCCCGCATCAGAATATAATTTTAACACATGATTTATTTCCAGTACCGTGTGTTGCGGTCCGCGGTGGGCCCTTCTGTGACACACTGCCTTAAAGCCCCCGTGCGATCAATCGCAGCAATTAGCTAAACACTCTCTTTTGGAGCTGTTGAATGGAAGAAATTGTGTTGTTTTTTATGTGTGCGTGCGCGCGCGCGTGTGTGTGTGTAGCTCCGGGGTCACTCGAGCCGGTGTCTGTTCAGCGGGGGATGACATCCCTGATTAGAAATGCGCACAACAATGGATTCCGTGTTTGTTCACCAATATGAAGCGACAGGGGCTATTGTGAATACATTTTTTTTCCTCCCCCATTATTGATGGGAGGATGGAAATATATCCCTTGATTTATAGCCGTGCCTTTTATGGCTCATGGCAGTACAAATTAAACTGTCCCGAACTTGAAAAGACGGTAGACTTTAAAAGAACCTCTGCAGTAAGCTCTAGCGCTGCTTTCTCAAGCCATCAAACCGAGATTCTAAAAAATGACTGGACAGGGCTTTCATATCAAAATCATCCATTTGCCCAGGCTCGACACTCGCAGGCTAACACACTAATCTCCTCGCTCGCCGGCCCTGTCAGGACCGGTGAAATATCATCCTGCGTTCCTCACTCAGACAACGCACGTCATTTGACATTTTGGCAGAAAATGAAAAAAAAAAAATAGAAAAAAGCTGTCTCTCTTTGAAGCAGACTCGGTACATTCCACCTGCCCTTCCACTTTCAGCTCATTCGTCCTAAACTGCTGCCTTCGCTGTCACACAGAGGCGCGAAAGGTCAGTCGGGCCATTCCGCCACTCCTGAACGCCAATGCCCGGGTCAAACCGAGTGGGCACGGGGAATGCAGCCGTGTTCATCATACATGACCGCACCCCCTCTGAATCTCACCTGAAATGAATCCCCATTCATCACGGCACATTTAATTATGGCCGATGTCACAGATGTTGTCAAACAATAATGTACATTTGGGCTTGGTGAAGCTTCCAAGCAATTGATTGTCTGCTAATACGATTCACCTCCCTGGAATAAAATGACAACATTTCTCATATCCAACACAATTTTTTTTTAGGCCTGACACACTGCCACACTGCATGTGTTTATATTGGTATATCGGGGGGGGGGATCATTTCTAGTTCTCTTCTGGCGGACTCGTAATACGAACGCTCAATAGATGCTATATGCTTTTATGGCTAGACCGGAAAGCGCTATCGCCGTGTGTCGCCGTTTGGATCATTGAGCGACTCCAGCTCCTCCCCGGGAGTGATCCAGCGGACGCAATCAGGAAGAGGTGATGAGAGCAAAGGAGTCACTGTATGTGAACTCCATGTGAACTAGGGACATCCCCTGAAGGCAGACTCCAGCGCTGGCGTAGAGACACACTGGACGGAACAAAGTCTTCAAATACTGCAGACAGACTGAGGCATTGTCTGCCGAGGGACTGCTGGGACCTCTGTCAAAGATGAAAGTAATGCGTGACTGTGTGTGTGTGTGCGTGCGTGCGTGCGTGCGTGCGTGCGTGCGTGCGTGCGTGCGTGCGTGCGTGCGTGCGTGCGTGAGTGTTTGTGTGTATTAGAAGACAGAAAGTGGGCCAGACAGCTGCTGAGGGTCAACTCAGGTCCCGAGGATGTTCTTCCCGCGTTAAGTACGCACCCATGAACTCTCACATACGCGCACACGAAATCTTTCTTGCATATTTTTTTAAGACGGTCTGTCTGCTGCCCATTTCGACAGGATTACACCCTCTGATTCTTAGCAGATGAAACAAAAACAAACGTGGCACCAGCGGCCCCCCGACAGATGGAGGTCACACGCTCCGAGAAGTAAATTTTTCTGCGATGGATTTCGCAATTAACATGCCCCTGCACACAGGGAAAATTTCGCTCCCACATTTGTGGGAGTGTGAGGGAGTGCTAGAGCGCTGTCTTGTCTGTGGCCCCGAGATGAGCACTTTTGGGGATTCTCCTTGATGGCTCCGCCCCTCCTGCTGAGACACCAAAGCCGCCTGCCGTCCCTGTCTCGCGATTTCCCCTTCGTACACATACACACACATATGCACGCTTTACACAATCTCACCATCCCTCCTGGATATACTAATGAGAGATTGTGGCAGTTCGGAAACAAAGAATCCATTTTCATCCTGTGTGGGGTACGTAGTGGCGAAGAGGTCAGCGTTCCCATCATCTCCTGCGGGGCTGCGGGGCTGTCTTTCCCCACACACTCGCACAGACACGCACAGACACGCAAGCAGGAAAAAAGATCACAGTCTTGGCAAAGCAAGAGAAACACAAGAAAGCCCCCGTGTATAGCCACAAAGGGTGGGAGCTGATGAAAAGCTACGATACTCTCCAGGCTTTAATGTTTCTTGTGAACATGTGATCGGAGAACAAGTGGCTTGTGCATCGTAGTTGTTCCCTTCTTGAACCTAAACGGGGTTTATCGTATGCAGTTCCGTTCTCCTCTTTTTATCTTCACTCGAGATGGCATTGAATCAGAATGATCACAGATCCTCTCCCATCTTGACTCGGCGGCCTCTCACAGAGACGACCCCTCATTAAAAGTGGACTGTCGGATTTTTTTTTAGCGGCGGACCGGAGCCTCTTGCTTCTAAGCTTCATAAATGCCAGCACGAGACACCGCCTGTTGTTCCAAATGTCTTGCCCGAGCAGCGTGGCGGTAATAAAAACTGGCGAGTCGTGGTGTAGGTTGACTTGATCGGGGCCTTCTTGTTTCTCCCCTTTTATTTTCCCCTCCATCGGAATAAGTCATGGTGCGCCTTCCCCTGCAGAGACTTTTGTACCTTGACGAGGTGGGCAGATTAAACGAACTCAAAGCGCCTTTCCTCAGACCTAATCCCCAAGCCCCCTCTAATCAACACCACCGTTCCCTCCGTCGCGTCTTAACATTTTCAATGCGATGGAGTGAGGCGAGGCCAGATCGAAGTATTTAAATGTAAGTGCTGGCAGGCTAATCTCTTCAAATCCACACTCTAATGCTTTCCTTACTCCGCCGAGGTGTGCGCGTTGTTTCCTATTAGGCCCTTCCCCTTTCATTCCACAAGTATCAAAGTGATTTTCCACATTGTGATTGGCTCCAGTTTCGGCACAGAAACGGCCTGAAGTTCGAGTGAGCGATTCGGATTCAACGGTAAAACAATGGCACCCCACTGTTGCGTGCTCCTTCAGAGGCTCCGCCCCCAAAGGACTGAACACTCACTTCCGAGGCGCAGTGTGCGATGCACTTTCTCAAATTTGAAATTAGGAGAGCGAGCACACGAGATGAAATAAATGTTATTTCACAACACGAGACAGTCGAAGGCAAACCAGGCACACATGCCCATGGCGCATGCACCAACACATGGGATCGTGTTGTGTAGTGTGCCCCGTCATGGCACTGCCACTGGGAGATGTACTTTCCGTCCCATAGCCTTGCACCACTCTCGTCCTTAGTCTTTATCAGTCCCGTCCTAAACGCCACAGGGAGGGAAGTGCAGACTGCCCCTTTTCGTTACCCTGGTAATCCTTAAAACGGTACCATCCATTAAGATGTGCCGGATTGACCCTCTCCCACTCCCACTGCCACAGTTTCCATTTTGCTATGGGGCAGTTACTGATTGGTTGGAGAATAATGTTCTGGCGTTTCAGCCATTTAGGTGGTTTTACAAATACCATTTTTTTTCAGCACACACACGGTAAGGATGGTTTTTAATTATTAAAAATTGCTCATTTAACAGATGACACCTCTGTATCACACTTTTGTTTACTTTGTTGGGATTCAAATAGACAATCTCCGACAGCCTCTGCCTTCTATATTTGCTACCATATTGATCAAGACTTGTTTTGTTCATGGGTCCGCGGAGCTATGTAATAACTTTCCCTTCCTTATTCACCAAATCCTGACATTTACCTTATTATGTATCTATCTAGTGGAATCATAACTGAGATCCCGACAGAATAAGTAAGATAACTTCTCCGGGCATGGTTATTATATCCACCCCCCCGCTTTGGAGCTTTCACCCTGAAGCAAAACAACACAATAAAATCCAGTTTTCTAAAATGATTTGAGCACCCAAAGTTCCCATGACATTCAGGGGGGTGGGATAAAAATCTTCAGGGGTGGAATCGGCGACATCCCCAGCAGCCATAGCGCTTCACCGCAGGGAGAGAAAGCAATAAAAGTGCAGAGATAAGATGAGCTGATGGGGTTTGGCAATAGTCATACCTTCGCTGATTTTGTTGCATGCTTCGCCTATTCCACGGTTTTCATTGTGTGCCAGCTTTTGTCACGGTGCCGAGCGTTAACGCGGCCTCGTCACATGATTAACGTTGCGTGTTTGCGTTCTGCAACACAAGCACCAAATTTTGGTGTCAGCATCCGCCACAGAGGATGCCTCAAACCTTCAGTATCTTCGTACCCTGCGTGCTACCCATAGCTTTGACACGGAGGGCTCCTCCTCCACATCTCTTTCCCCTTTGATCTTGTACACCCCCACCCCACCACCACCACTGTTCTGGAATTTTGGAACAGATTGCAGTGGACATAGCCGTGGTAAGCGAGCTAAATCCACCGACTTTACCCCCTCTTCCTGCCCAGGCTTTGAAGCTCTGCACTTGTCGTCGTGTCTGTCATCCATCTTTCAGCGTGCCTGACAGGGTTTTTTTTTTTGGCACAGATGCTCCAGCAGTTGGGAGACGGGAACATCTGTGGAGCGTTCCTGTTCAGACCCTGGTGTCCTGAACACCAGCGTACACCAGGAACTGATTAAAGGAAGGTGAGAAGGTGAAAGTGGCAGGTTTTTAGGGGCTGGTGGCAACTTTATTATAACGTGTCTTTTGTAGCAGTATTTCAGAGCCTTTGGTAAAGGTTTTTTCTCCCGTGGAATTTAGTTTGCAATCAACATTTCGTTAAGAAAGCGGAGCTCTTTTCTCCTTTTCTTCAAATTGCAACACTAGTCTTAAAAGTTCCACAAAGTGGTGGTTCATAAAAACGACTTTCATTATGTGCCTATTGTAGTGTTGAAGTGTGGCTGGTAAAGGTTAGCACCTTTTTTTAGATATAGCATCTATAGTCATCTTAAAAGGATTGTTTTTTATTCAAGTGAGAACAATGAAACAGTGTTTCCAAATGGAAGTTAGAATACTTCTAACAGCATTTTTATTGCATTATTAAAATGCAATTTATTTGACCAGTGTATAAATATATATATTATTTTTTTATGTGTCCACTTAAAAATTATTAACTTCTGAAAAAGTTGTCATCTTGTGCATGCGTCATGAAACAGTTTGGGTGTGCAGTTAAAAATTAAGGTCGATACGGAAGATAGGAGTGGTCTGACCTATGAGTACTGAGCACTTTGTTGTAATAATGTTGTAATAAGCCTTTATTTATTGTATAAGCCAGCATGGGACCGACCTCTCGGTAGTAAGGTGGGACCTCCC
Organism: Colistium nudipinnis; assembly: GCA_016785305.1. Classification (NCBI taxonomy): domain Eukaryota; kingdom Metazoa; phylum Chordata; class Actinopteri; order Pleuronectiformes; family Rhombosoleidae; genus Colistium; species Colistium nudipinnis. Next base: position 803,347 of record JAFBJU010000583.1, read on the forward strand.
TCCACATCATCATATCCCCCCAGCACTTCAGGGGACCCCCACTTCTCCCCACTCCACACCCTAAGCGCACAAAGAGAAAAAGGCGACCGAATTGGCCTGCGTAATTGGGATAATAATTATTTCTGTATCTAGAGCCAGCTGGGTGCCTGAGAAGGTCAGGGAACAGCATGAGGACAGGCTTATCTCCGTGTTGGCGCGGGCTTCCATATGGCAACAGACAATAGGAAAGGGCCTTGGCCCCGGAAGCGGTGGCATGGCACCGGACTGCCCCCACAGACAACAACACGACGACACACCCCAAACCGCGGTGGGTCTCGGGGCTGCCTCGCAGAACTGCTTGGCAGAACGACTGGCTGCCCAGCGGTGGACTGACAATAAAGGACAAATGAGAGAGGGGAGAGAAAGGAAAGACACAGAGTGATGGAGGGGATTGAACAGAAAAAATAAGACATTAGGCAGGGGAGTATTTTAAGGGTTAGGGCTGGGGCCATTGCTGAAAGTTGAACTTGTTGCCTGGAAGTCTTTGTCTCTGGACACAAATGGATGTGTTGTGCCCTGAATGGAAACAATGACAAAAAGGCTGTCGTTATTTATGAAGAGGACTTTGACCCCTCTGTTGAAATTCGACCTTAATGCATTAGCCTAGGCTCCGGGCTTGATTAAAAGACGTGAACGGCGAGAGGTTAAAAGGCTCTCTTTTCTCCCCATTCTGTGGCTCCCGATTCGGCCGCCCCACCCCCCCGACCTCACCGTTCATGGGGTTACCATGGCACCGGAGCCCCCCAGCAACCCAGCCTGAGCTTCATAAATCAGATTTTTTTTTTAACTGTGTAGCACTTCTTTTAATCTCCATCTTCTGACTGCTTTATTTGATTCCTTCCCTCTGGAGGGCTTTCAGTGGTAAATCCATGCTGAAAGAACACAGGGGGTGGGTGTGTGTGTGTTTGTATGTGTGTGAAACAAGGTCTTTGGAAAAACAATGTAGTCCAAGGCTCCTTTGAACCCGGTGCATTCATTTCTGTCAGTTTCAGTCTCTGAGAGCCCCCTTAAATGTGGGAGCAGTCCATTTTTTTTTAATGCGATTTAATATAATTAACTGGGAGCTTGGCATGGTCCAGGCAGGCGCTTTACTTACTCATAGTGACCATGTGTTTCCATGTGACCGTTTAATCAGCTGGCAAGCTAAAAAAGAACAAAAAAAAAACATCCCGAGGCCCCCATCCAACTCACGGCTCACTGGTCCAGGTCCTGGTCCTGTCTCAAAGTCCATCACATAAACAAACAGCTCAGTTAAGGGAGGACGAGATGGAGAAGGGGTTCAGGCGTGCGAGAGAGGAGTCGGTGCGCTGACTGAGGCAGTTAAAGCGTCTGGAGGCTGGATGACACGCCGCTCCGAGAGCCTCCTCAGTAACAGTCCCATTGATCTGCAAGTAAATGGATGAGATGGCCTTGTAATGGCAGGAATCTCGGCCTCTCAACGGCGGCTGTCCATCTCAGACGTTATGACCTGTGATCGATGAGCGGGGCCATGTGAAATCAGACGCTGGGGTCGGGAGGCTCCCTGAGAGAGAAAATGTCTGCGTGTTTTGCCAGTGGGTTTTTTCGTTTGCGTTTGTACAAATTAACCGGGATGTTTAAGACGGATATCCGCACATTTTTTTTTTATTTGTTCTTTAAAGTATGGTTTCAACCTCATTTTTGAGGGAATTTTTATTTTTCTTCCCTGTATCTGTCTATTAATTCTAAAGAGGCGGCAGGCAGGCAGTCAGCAGGGGTTGCAGAGGAAGTAGCGAGAGCAAGTCAGTTTAAAACCATTACATCACATTTGTCCAATCTTCAATGGAGCATTTTGAAACCGCGGAAAAGTGTTTCTAAATGTTTACGAGTGAAAAGTTTTACGTGTGTCTGTTTTCACATAAACAAAAACACTGAGGTCTCTGAGGAACCCATTTCCATCCCTGTGTTTGAATGAGTGTGACGCCTTGCCTGACAGCGGAAAGCCCTCTTTCAGCTTGGCCTCCATCTCTCTTTTCAGTCTCTCCGGGCTATTGAGGGGCAAAGTGAGGATAGAGTTAGTTATCAGAGATTTTACTCTTTAAGGAGTACAAAGACCAGAGCATGTGGCAAGCTCCCATTTCTCCCAACTCCCATTACGCTCATAATCTCCGTCCACTTAGATCCTGGGCCCTGACATGTCTGGAGTGAGCCTATCTCGTTTGTCTACCCCCCCCCCCCCATTCAACCGGGCCATTTCAAGCCATTAGCACTTGTTGTGCAATGTTGCCATTACTGAAATAACCTGCAGTGGGGAATATTGGATTTACTGGTGCAATAGAAATGTTTATGTTTTTTTTTTTTAAGTTTGGACCAGTCTCCCACGTTGAGATTTTTCTTTTTATGGTTTTAGTGCACATATGGATGTTATAGTAGTCAAACTGCAGTCAAAAAAAAGTATATATATATACATACTGTATATTAATAAGAGTAGCAACCTAATTATTGTATTTTTATTTGTTTATTATTCATTATTTTATTCTTTTGTCTCTCATAAGAAAAAAAATCACAACGGGCCACGCACAGCCGAGCACCTAAAAACCTTGTATGCACTATGTCTGTCAACTGTTCAGATTGTATTTTATGTTTATACAAATTGGTAAAGGTACTGAATTTGTGGCTGCATATAACACATTCCCCCTCACGTGAGGACAACTTTTATAAGATCATTTTGATTGAACTCTATTTCTGCCATGGCAACCACGCCCTGTTTTTGAGATTCGCTTTCTGTGAGCGCTGGCCAATTGGCAACCGCCGTTTACTGCCACCAGCTGCATTAGCTCACGGAAGGTGTTGCCCCCTCTTTTACACATCCATCTACGGCTTCTTTCTTTTCTCCCCTCTCATTTATCTTTACAAGATCCATGTGTATGGTATAAGTTGAGCGTTGCCCCATTAACCCTCCTTTGAGGCCTGTTAAAACTAATTTTGGAAACGCGTTGGTTTGGCTCAGACTACGAATTAAGTTTGTATGTCACTTGTTGACCTAATTGCAACATTTATTGATTTATTTTTCCTGATGGTGATTGGTCAAACTTGGGAAGTGTGCTGCATCTCTGCTCTTGTTGTTTATTTGAAGTCTCTTTTAAACCCGGTGTTGTTGCCGTTGTGCCATCGCATTATTCAAAAGCCTGCTCTGTGTTCCGTTTCTTTCCTCAGAAGATCACCTTGGCAGTGCTTTAGTGGAACATCAGGGGGGAGCTGGAGTGTTTAAAGGTGATAATGGTTTTTAATCTGCACTAGTGATGATTTATCAGCCCCCCCCCCCCACACACACACACACTGACTTTAAAACAAGAAATGGAAACTGTTGCCTATTACCAGCTCATTGCTCACTCTTTGAATTTTTTAAGGTAGGGGTAACAGTATGAGGGAGTAAAAGATAGAGGGTGGATAAAAAGGAAGCATGGGAAGGATTCATCTTCCCCCCCCCCCCCTTTCCAAGCCCCCACCCCCCCCCTTGCAAAGCCACCACAGCTCCAATCCAATTTGGCAGGCATGTGGAGTTATCCTTAATCCTGTCAAATGCACTGACGGGGAAAGCTGTCACTCCTCATATGGTCATATGGTCACAATCAGCACTCTGGTTATTTATAAGGTCTCATCCTTCACACGTTCGCTACTGCGCGGACCCACATATTCAGGAACCTCGACCCGCTGTGAGACCATGGGAGAGCCAAGTTATGCATTTTGCATCACCTCTTTGCTGTCGCCTCATCCGCGAAGAACATTTTATTATACAGTGGTTGGGAATTGTGTTTTTTAATGGTTCCATATCCATAAAAGCAACAAAGATGTCAAAGAAACCAATTTTCCTTTGAAAAGTCTTATTTTGCGTGGTTATACTTGAGTATAAAAACTAATTCAGTAACTATATGTTCATGTACTTTTGTGAGCATGCAGTAGCAGCTTTCAATTAAAGCTAAAAATGTTGGTAACAAAAAAAATATGCACTTGCACTTGTGTGCTCGGAAAGCTAATTAAACGGGCTTCAGATATTGCTGTGTCCACTCGGAGCAGCCACCCACTTTTGTTACCAGCAGCGCCATTATTGCTTCATTTCCACGGCATGGACAGTGCTTTTGTGTGTGCCTGTGTGTTTTTTGTCATACCTGGAGAATATGTGTTAACTCAGCAGGTTGAGCATTACCAGAGACCTCCATTGTTCTCGGCTCTATTGTGAGGTCTCCAAACCCTGGCCTTTAATTAAAGGGCTCATACCTACTTAGGGCTTTTGTTCTAATGCCCCCTCGGGCCTCCTGCTCCCCCTCCCCTCCGTGCGCGGAGGTTAGGAATAATGAGCTCTGTGTGTGTGTGTGTGTGTGTGTACACGTAGGCCGATGCGGGACGGGGTCTTAATTTAGTCTCGACTCGCTGGTGCATTCATTCACACATCAGCCACCGCAGTCGCCATCTGCGGACGAGCCCACGGCCGCTTCAGGGGTTAATCCTCTGCGGCTTGTCTGGGACTCTGGGAGCACATTCACAAGTGCCTGTCACCCATTCCTTTAACCACCTGAAGGTGACAGTGTTTTGTCGCCGGTGCCTCTCGGCTCCCCTCGCTGCGCGTGCAGTCCGACCCCTCGTCCCCGGCATCCGAGTCGGCCACCTAACCAGGCCTGAATAATTTGCTCGGACGTGACAAGGTGCATTAGGAGCTTTGCTGAGTACTTTGCAGTGTCACATTTGAAATGTGGCTCCTTACGTGGCTTTTGCCTTGGAACACGCAGCCTTGCCAAAGAGAGGAACTGTTTTATGACATGGAATAGCACGAGACGTGCACTTGTGTCTTCTTCTGTCCTCTATATTCTTATCCCTGAAATATCCGACAGGAGTTTCTCTCACCAAAGCAGGTTAGGTTATTGAGGACATTTTTTTTTTTTTTTTTTTTTTTTTTTTTGCTGCCTTTTCTCTTATCTTCTGTCCCTCTCCTCACAGCTTACTTAGAAGCAGATTACTCAGAGGATTGAAAGAGATTACAGTGAGATCTGTAAAGTGATAATTGCTCATATTTGGGGAAGTCCACTAATCACCGGCCTACAGGAGACTGACAGAAAACACGGCAAATCTTTATTTCAAATGACACAAATTCGTCCCCACGGTGAAATATTATCCGTTCCAGCTGCGTTTTGAAAGGCATACAGAAACGGGAGCTCATCAAGCCCATGTTTAGTTATACAGCATTAAATTGCTGAGAATAAACTAGGCGATGGGGTCTGCTACAACAGCCGTGCCTCTGTTATGGGGGGGGGGGTGTAAGAATGCTGTAGTGCTTGGGGAATGCTACCACTGTCGCTGTCTTGTTGACTAAACCCCTTGTCACATTTGACCTCGTAGCTTATGGTTGGGCTCAACATGGTAATTTATGCCCCCTCTTGATCTCCAGGGATGACAGACTCATCTTTGGCCTTGATGCAGTGACGCTGGATTGCCTTTTGGAATATATGGAATGGAATATATAGGTATATTCTTGACCAAAAAAAACAAAACAATTCAAACTAGTGATTGTGTCGTTTTGGATGTTGACGTCCCCAACTCCCTACTCACCGCCAGAGAGTGAGACTTGTCTTTCTCTCATGCAGCTCCAAGTATGTTCATTTCAGTCAATTAACATCAAAATATATAATTAGACTTGACCAGTTGTGCACCCAGTGGCCTCTTCCAGGCCTTGATTATTGACTGCCAGGGCTGCTGATTAGCATGTCGGTCACAGAGTGGGAGTGTTGGCCTGTGGTCACGAGGATAATTGAGATCATAATCACAGCCAATGAGTATTTTTTATGTGTTTTTGCATGTATATGTGTGTGTGTGTGTGTACGATGGTCGTAGCGGTGTGTTGAGGGGGGGGGGGGGGGGGGGGAGGGGGAGCATCGGGCATGTCGGTCACAGAGTGGGAGTGTTGGCCTGTGGTCACGAGGATAATTGAGATCATAATCACAGCCAATGAGTATTTTTTATGTGGTTTTGCATGTATATGTGTGTGTGTGTGTACGATGGTCGTAGCGGTGTGTTGAGGGGGGGGGGGGGGGGGGGGGGGGGAGGGGCCACCAGCTGTCAGGGGGGCTTTTGATTGATTGATGCCTGATGTAAGATGATGGATGCGTGCTCGCATGAAGCTGACCGACGGCCACGCCAGGCTCGTCGCAGCTTCGGCAGTTTAACGCGGCGTTACGGCTTCATCAAGAGAGAGAGCCCCTGTGAGCATAGATCACGGTGGTGACGGGCCAACATTATGTCCGGCCGGGGGTTGATAATGATGTCATGAATGTGAGGGTCACAGGTTGAAGGGGCATTAACATATGTAAGGCCCCCTTGGACGTTGATGGTGCACAGCAGTAATGGTGGAATATCTTCTTCTTCCACTGACTCGACTTGTTTTACAGCACTGTCAAAAACACCAGTCGGGAGAAAGAGGCGGACTTGATATGTGATTCCACCCAGAATCGCGTGAAGTGTAGGTACTTTTTGTCTGTGGCAAAAAAACACAGTTCGGAATAGTAACGATCGGTTTCAGGATCCTGGAACGGTTCTGCCATCCGGAATCGTTGGAAAGCTATCTACGGAAGCAATCGTGTCCATAAAATCACCCTGTAGCCGTGTCTCGCTGCCCTCATGGGAGCCCTGCTGATTCCTCGCAAGGGGCCTCTAACTTGTCCCTCATATTGTCCAGTGTTCTCACTTTGCCCGAGATGATGAAAGGAACATACTCCATGGGTCTCTGTTGCCCGGACCCAGTCCTCTTCCCCCCTCGCTTCCTTCCTCCTCCGCAGCCTCTGTGCCCTCTGGTCTCCATGCTGATCAGCTGTTCCCCATAAGTAAAGCGAGTCATTTCACGGCGAACAAAACAGAGCCGAACTCTGTCTGCTAGCTTGTTTAGAGTGGTGTGCAGTCGAAGTCCGTCCCCAGTCAAAAAAAAACATGGAGCAACAAGCTGCGTGCGCGTCAGTGCAATAACCCCAACAAACACAAATAGCACAAAAAGTCACAAAAAAACCAACAAGAATCTATAAAATAAGACATTTATAGACATATAATAACATTGCATTGTTTTTCTTCTTTAAGCATAGTCTTACACAAGCACAAATAACTGTAATCACTCGGTATTCATGATCCATTTGAACCATTATGGATAAAGATGGGCGACAAATTACTCCCAGCATTGTTATGTGAACGCTAATTGGTGTTTTCAACCCAAGTCCTCTCCATTTTGTCCTTTCAGTCTCCCTCCTTTTGTCTCCCCCATCTGTCAGTATCTGCCAACCTCTTGACCTTCACATTGATTATTACACAACACCGATAGCATGAATTGAAATGATGCAGCCATCTTCATCTTTCCTTCGCGACGCTCGTCTGTCTGCGTGGCCATTACGAAAGGTCGCGACCCCTGACCTCCTCCTCCACTTCCCTCTCTTTGGCACTCAGAGGAGGGCTCTGAGAGTTAATCCAGTAATGGGGAGTGTATGGGAGCGGACAGCACCGGACACATGGGATGGTGAGGGGGGGAGGCAGGGTTACAGTTCACCTCTCATCCTTCTACTACCTCGCTTCTTTTTTTTTCTTCCATCCATACTAAAGTAAGTATAACCGAGCAGTATTGTCCCCAACCCCTCTTTTCCTCTCTGGACCAGCTGTGGCAGGAGCAAAAAAAAAATCATTGGAGTCCATCTTCTTAATTATGTTTTATGAGGCTCACTATCAATATTGTTATTGTTTAAAGTGGCCCTGGCTCCAGCCCTGCTCTGACTGACGGGCAGCCCATGGAGCCTTCCCCGTTAATTATGTATAGAGGAAGTAGCAGCTGTGCGGGGGGTCGCGGATGAGACGACTTGGGGGCTGCTTATGTATGGGACGAGCAGGAGAGCCACGAAGGCCTGGTGTGAATTATTTACTGCGAATCGCAGCTTGGCCACCGAGCGTCATCCACTGACATTTGGAGAAGGGAGGGATTGTCTGCATTCAGCACTGTGTGATGTCGTGCTGGCGTAAAACGAGTGCACTTTGTGGACGTAAGCCCCGGAGAATGAACCTCCGGGACCCCGTTGCCCCAATAAAAGACAGGATATCTGCTCTGCCTGTTAGTTGCCAAAATAGACTTTGAAAAAAAAAAAAGGTTGTACGCGTGACCGCTGAATGCCAAAGTGAAGAAGTAAACCTTCCACGCCAGCCAGTCCGACTGAGAATGACGCACCAGATGTTAAATAATACATTTCGGAATACGCATGTCATACATGGCCAATGCATCAGTCCTGCTTTGGCACATCTTAAATCTAATATTAGCTTTTCATTATACAGCATGCCAGCAATAGTGTGTCACTCTAGCAACGAGCCTGAATAGCTCCTGCACAAGCGAGGGGCAGTGGGTCGCACTGCTCATTCACATGCTAATGCCTTTGAATGTTAAATGCCCATACCATAGTGTTTTAATCACTGTATTACATTTCTATACAAAACCAATATTGTGGCAAAGCCCAGTGTCACATTCCTTTGTGTGCTTCCCGCAGCGCACCCTCTGCGGGTACGCGATCAATTGACGAGGGAACCAGTTGTGAATGGCGCTGGCTTTTATATTTGAGAAGTCACAGTACAGGTGGGGATTATTTGGATACTTGTCGTGGTGGCTAGACCGGTTGCAGATGATTGTGGGAGAGTTTAGCGCTGATATATCTGCGGCGGTGCGCCAAGACTTGAAAACATGAATTACATGAAAGTGGCGTCATTTTCCCTTCTTCACTCCGCAGTTTGAAAACCAGTTCAATTGTCCTTGCCTTTAATTTTACGACCGTCGACGCACTTGCAGTTCATCTATCGTCAGACGTGGCATCTATTTCATGCAAATCCCTCGCAGCATCTACTTATGTTGGAAAAAGCTTGTCCGACTATCCACTTGGCTCCCTTTCTCAGTGTTGACAATCAACCAGGAGCTCCCTCCGGTTTTAGGAGTGCTACTCGGAACAGAAACATGCAACGGCGACTTGTCACATCGTATCAGGCAATACTTTCAGTTGACATTATGCAAAAGACAGCGAGCTTTTTCATAATTTCATGGCGCCAACCTATACTTGGAACACATATTTTGGTGTCTGGGGTCCATAAAAGAGTACACTGGAAGCTGAAGTCCTATAGTATACCCCCAGCTCACTTCCCCTTTTTGCTCTGTGGGTGTCCGGCGAGATGATCTCTCATAAAAAACCTGTCTTTTAGGCCTCGTAAAAGCGGAGCTAACCTGTTTAGATAGATACTTTAGCCTGTGGAATTCACACCTTATTTAAGACCGTCTCTTCGCCCTCCTTACCCTGAAGAGGAATGTTGACTCATCCGATGTTGTTGCACAACATAGACCTCTGTGTCCCTGCACAGCAAAAGAGGCAGAAAAGTGGTGAAAAAAAGCAGTCTCTTTTCGTACTGTTTGTATGCCTCTTTGACAACTCAAAGATGTGCAGCCTTAAAGGGTCACGGGCGTGACCCTGCAAATTCATTGAGCGCGCTTGTGCAAGTTGCGAGCGCGCAATGAGCGTCCGTCGTTTGCACGCCGCGCGGCGTCGTCTCGAAAAAGTGGCCCCTCGCCCTTGATGTGTGCGCGTGTACACGGGCGATGGTGTGCGCTCCCGACCTTGCGAATGCATTACACAGGCCCAGCCATACTCGGAGTCTAACTCTCTCTGCGCGAGTGCGCGAGTGCCTCTGAATCAATGGGCTGGGATTAAGGGCTTTAACTTCAAAGTGCATTTCTTTCTGCACGGAGGACGCAGCTGTCTGTCAGCGGGCCGCCTCGCTCCTGTCTTCCCAGAAAATAACCAGTCGAAAAAGTTGCCCGCCATTGAAGGGAAGAAAGTTTTTATCTTCCATTTTTTGAGAGCACCTGCCACGTTAATGTTGGCGTGCCCCACCCATTACCAGATGTTGTTTTTTTTGACGTATGACAATACAGATCGCCATAACCCATAGTAGTAACTCAGAAAAAACTATTGAACACCCAACTAGATTTGCTGCAACCCATGACAGTAAGCGAAATGAATCTTGTGGAATTGTGCTTGATTTTACGCTAAAATACAGCAGAATGGAAGCACCACGCATAACCACATTACGACACTTCTACGATTCCATTTTTTATAATTTATATTTTACAATCGAATAACCTTTTGACCTCAGTCTCTGTAAGTTGCATTCCCTTAAGATTGACAGCCACTATGACCTCGTATCTGTCCTTCACATTGAGTCAGAGCAGCTGGCGCCACTTGCTTCACAAGATCCGTTGAATAATTGGTACATTTCCAGACTGCACCTGAGCATTAATCTTTTTTTCCAACTTGTACTCACTAGAAATTTCCATCCATCCAGCTGGCTCTGCCAAAATCTTGCCTTGAGACATTTTGTTTGAGTGCCATCTTACCCTCTTACCCTATAGCCTTAAAGCCAAAGATTATATTTTGGATTTTTTCAAACCACAAAAATGACTTTCAGTTCCTTTAAAATAAAATAAAAAAAAAGTCACACCTGTTTGCTTTCTGACAGAACCAAATATCCACACAGTCGTGCAGGCAGTAACAAAGATCCTGTTAATCACTCAGAGTGTGTGTGCTTTGTAACCAAAGCCGTAAAACTTGCCAGTTTAAAGGCAGAGCAGAAGGCATGGACAGATGTCAGGACGAGATCTCGCTTGCACCTGTATTTTTTACAATTCCTTGAACAGAAGTATGAAAGAGAGCTATGTGCATGTGTCTTTTCGGAGTAATAAAGCAAACTGGGATGAAAGTGAGCCGGACTGGGCACGGGGGCTTTATGTGAGCCGGGGGAAAATTTGTCTTTTGAAATATCCAGGGGTTTTGGTTTACAAAGGGTTTACAAAGACACAACGAGGAGACCTGCGTTTTTTGCTGCATTTTTCTGGGAGCTGTCTTTCCTAGAGGACAGCCTCCTGTGGTTCCCTGCAGGGCAGAGCTGTATCTTCATTTCTCACGCGAGGGGAAGCGTGGAGATGAACGGCACACCAGAGGCCAGCAAAGTTGGACAGGTTGTTGGAGGGAGCAGCTCCTCATGCACTGCTTCTATCCAGCGCTAATCGCAGCTCTCTGCTCCACAGTTGCGTCACTAACATGGCCCAGGCAGGCGGCCCAGATGATGGCCTCTTAGGACGCCCAAGAACCCCATATGGATTCTGGAAGGGGCCGTGGACAGATATGCACACACACACACACGCACACACATTCACACAGCCTCAAAAAGAAGCCCCCCCCCCCATCTGAAAGTGGGGATTTCAGTTGGCCAGGCGCCAACGTCTGTGCATCAGGCACAGGAGGACATGGGTGAAGTCAGAGCCTGACAAATCCACGGTATTATCAGGCCTTTGTCCGGCCTGCAGCTGTCACTTACCATGCTAGGGGGAGAAGATGAGGAGCACAGAGGGGAATTCATGACCTATCCCTGTAACCGCCGAGGAGGACTGAGGCGTTCCGAGGATAAAATCATGAGGGTAAAAAAAAATACAGTAAACTGGATCGGAAAAACTGGAAACACAAGGCTGATTGGACTGGCACAAAAATCACAGCGGATTGGCCGATGTACGCCGATTTCCTCTGAAGACTGTTCGTTTAAATCGTTTTATCTTCGTCCCTCGCCTGTTCAAAAATGACCAGCGGTAATGCATATCTAATCTTTTTCAATCATCCCGGTGGGTCCCAAAGGCTGTCCATCTGCCCCCCCCCAAAAAAAAAGAAATGCCTCATCTCCGTGTCTTTGAAATAAATGAAAGTCCACGGGGCGATGGAATAAAGATGAGCTAAGCCTTTGACTTCATGCGGGATCGCCAAAGGGCCCCAAAACTTAAGAAGCCTCCCCCCCCCCATCTGCTGCACGGAGATACTGGGGCCAGAGCAAGGAACCAGATAATCTGATAGAATTTCAATCAACAGCGATCAGATAACAAATAACAGACCGGCTGATTTTAAAGACGGGCTGGAGCCTTTTTTATGCTTAAGTTTGAAAATGAGCAAGCCTCCTGTCAAACTTCGTATCACGAAATGTTATGTCCAGGATTATGTCCAGCCCATTCTGATCGGCTGACGGTGGCCCAGGGCCCGAGCTATGCTCACCTGACCCATCTTGCTCTCTCTCAGTGATTGGATTACTCCTTTATTGGCCGGCGGCCGTGTTCGGAGGGCATGCCGAGACTCACCGCCACTTTGATCCGCCGACAGAGGCGCACTTGGAGGACCGTGGCATAGTTTGCATCCCCGGCCTAAGCCTTGTGGTGTGAGAGGCATCTGCCAAATCCTCCCGGATCAAAGGATGACTATTACACAGACAGGCGTCCGCGGAAACCGCAACTGCTGTCTCCGAGGGCTCATGACCCCTGTCAGCGGTTGAGGTGGAAAAACACAGGTGGGGAGGGACGTCACTCCAATCTATATGCACGAGGATAATGGCAGGCCGTTGCGCTTTTGCTGTTTATTGCCAAACAAATAAACGAAAAAAGGAGGTGCCGTGCAGCTTGCGACACCGCAAGGTGTTAAACCCTCCGAGTGTGCCCCGGTCACAAAGTTGTTTTCATCACACGCTCAGTAAGCCCGGAGCTTGTTTTTTTTTTGTTGTGTTCTGTGGTATTTGCCTTCACTTAAGCCCGTTTTTAATCTTCTCTCAATAAGGCGAGGATGAGTCGGAGCGGTGGCGGTGCGGCGTCAGCAGGAGGGAGAGGAGTTTACAAGAGGGCCTGTGTTTGTTCCGACAGGCCTGAATCATCGTTGTGTTGACATGACATGGCATGCCTGTGAATTTGCAGGTTCACCTCGGCCAGTAAGCCTTCAGAATAAGCTTTCATCCAATCTATAAATACGGCAGCGGTGTGACTTCACCGAATACGAGCGTCTTCTAAGGTGAGCGGAAGGGGAGAGTGAGATAGTGAGAGTGTGCATCAGCTTCTCGGTGTCTCTTTCCACGCCCGTGTGCTGCGGGGGTGACGCTCGCGTGCGTATGGGAGCGGCATCGCCAACCCCTAAGAGCCCCATGTGCTGACATTTCAGTCTGCAAACACAAACGAATTTTGAGCAGTTCTCATTATACGGGACCAGATGAAGATGCTGGCTGTGGCATATGGATACTTTATCTGCCCCCATGTTTTTTTTTATTACTTTACAGGCTGTATCCTATTTCCACTGACTTACACTTGAAAATAGGAGGACCTTTATTTTTCGCGGAGGAAAAAAAAATACGGCACTCTAAGCCCTAAAACCTCATGATGTCATGATGCATGACATTTTTCCCCTGCGCACAACACATGACTTAAAGCCAAGTGATGAGCAGTGCTCATTCAAATTCCCTCAAAGTCATCTATTTGTGACACACATTGATCCTAACTGGATCTTGTAAGGTACATTTTTACCACTTTACCACCCCCAATCATTTCTCACGGTTCTTTGCGAGCAGTGACACCTGATGCATCTGCAACGATCATGCTGACTAATTATGCGTTGAGGTTCAAAAGCATCGGGGAGCTCTCTGGGAAAAGGACAGAATCCATCTTCTTTATGGGTGAAGACAGGCCGTTTGCTGACTATTGCACTTGACTGATGCCTGTTTCGTGGTTGATTCCTGTCCCACCCCAATACTTAGCTTAACAGCTCTTTTTTTTTGTTCTTCCCATTTCTTCGTACCTTATGAATATATTTCTACTTGACAATTATAGTGCTTTTCAAGAATCGCATCAACTGGTTACCCCCCCACGGTGGATGAAAGACCAATGGGGGGTGGGGGGGGAGAAGCCCCTCCAGATAATCTAGATATCGCATAGGCCTCCTTTGAACCACCATGACAAATTAGCCCTGAGTGAAATCCCCCCCCCCCCCCCCCC
>JAFBJU010000583.1:817248-890004 GCA_016785305.1 Colistium nudipinnis
CGTAAATCCCCCCCCCCCCCCCTACCAACTCATACTCGAAAAAGTTATTCTAAAGTGTTGTGCTACTTTGTTTTTCATTTTATGGAGAAGCTTGTCCTCGTCAATCTTCTCCCAGCATATCTTTGGTAATGTTCAAGCCACCTCGCTTGTTTCTCGTGGGTGAGAGTAGGGCAAAAGGTCCTGTTAAGGTGTGAGTCAATTGACTCAGGTAGTCATGTTTATGGCCCGGGTCGTTGCCCTTTGTCTAGATTTCCAGCTGGCTCTCGCTCGACCCCCTGATTGTTGGTGCATGTTTCAGATGCCGATGCCCCCCCCCCGAAGGGGCAGAGAAAGAGAAACATTTATGAGTCTGTTGTTTGGCCTCGTCTTCCCTTTGACCAGCCTGGGGGACTTAAGCTAATTGCACATATTGGGCTTCCCAGTTGCGTGGTTGCTCTTCCACCCTGTTCACCCCCTCTTCACACCTCTCAGCATGCAGGGATAGTGACTATATGCATTAGCGGTAGAAAAAAACGATCCAGAGTTTCGTATTATAGGCGTGTTGTCATATATTTGTACATAGAGTCCATATGTAGAAAGCTCTTCTGGTTTATAGACTACAGTTATCTAAAATAATATCCCTTAACTTTGCATAGATTGTCCAAACAATTTCATGAACATATTACGAGAACACTGATTTCGTAATGAGCTGTAATGGAAAAAAAACTTTGCCATTACCCGACAACCTAAAAGCATAACCTCCTCACAGTCCACTGAGTCACTTAATGGCCCACATCCACATAAAAGACCTTACGTCCGCTCCCTGCACTCCCACGCATGTACTGCTATAGGAATCAAATGGAGTAGAGCTAATACAATTGATTTGGATCGGGCCGCAAGAATAACACCATAACTGCTTTTCACCGAGCGGAGGCACGCTCTGAGATTGGTGCATCCTGTGCGAGCTGCTATTTATTGTGCTTTTAATGAAGCTTGATTGTCAGGATGTCCTCGTGCCCATTATCATCAGAAGGATGTGCTTGTTCTAATCTGCAATTATCGCCATAATTATGCCCAGAATCCACTGGGCCCAAATAAGCAATCACTTCCAGTGCTGGCATGCCACCTGTGAGTGCTACTCCAGAGGACACGCACAATGACAGCCGGGTGGCAGGTTCTCGTGTAAAGTGTCCATATTGATGATGCTTTTAGCTTTTTCTCCGCGCAGCCACTTATTTTATCCGCCTGTACTTCTCTGCTCGGTCGACGATACACGTTTCTTCATCCTGGCTGACTTTGTTTCTTCCCCTTGTCTCACATGCTCTTGATTAACCTTTCCCTTTTTCACTCGGCACCATACTGGAGAACACCCCTCCTTCCTTTGTCTGCCTTCCATCCCACTCCCTACATCCCCGAGCTCCCATCCCCTCCTCACAAATTCCTAACCTTTTGTCACTTTCATCCCTGTGGTATGCATAAATGCAGGCCTATTACCGCACTGGTTGTCTCATCATAATTATGCATTTTGTCATGTGCCGCCTCTGTAGCCGCTGATAAAAGGAGAGCCTGATTAAGCTGAAGGAAGGCTATTGATTCCTATTGACAGGCCCCTCAAAGCCCTTTAATGAAGGGGATGCAAGTGATGGTTTTCCATAGTGCTTAATGACTGTGTACCATAAAGGGGCCAACGTTCTCCGGCAGCCTAAAAGGGATGTGCATCATTCACAATGGTGCACATGGGACACTTTCAGTGATAGGAAAGTTAAGAAGCAATTGACGGAAAGAGGGAGAGGGGGAAGAAAAGGTAAAAAGAGGTGTCGCTCAGGCATGCAAAAGGGATTCATGACCGTCGGATCAGGGGATCGTCCACACAATGAAGAGGGCCGTTAGGATGGTTAAGTAAATTATCAAAAAAAAATGAAAAAAGCCAGAGCCAGTGTGCCAGCAGTTCGTGTAGTACGGGTGACGAACTCGCTGAAAGATGACCACTGTGGTGTGTTATCAGGATTTAAAACCACTCGTCCCACTATCTAACCCCCTGTGTCAATCTTCCCCCAGCAGTCAGATGACTCCCAGTAACCACGACCGGATACAAAAGCTGAGGCACGAGTTCCAGCAGGCCAAACACGACGAGGACCCAGAGGACCATCCGCAGAGCTACGGCTTCGAGCAGTCATGGGTGAGAGTACGGCTTCCCCCCCCCCCCTCCAAATTTCCATGTGAGGAAAGTTACAGTTTGTAATTCTCCTACTGCACCACTGGACACTGAGATTGTCTCCAGAGCAACCGCCTCTTTGCACAATTCTGGAATCAATAAAGTAGATACGGCTTCGAGCAGTCATGGGTGAGAGTACGGCTTCCCCCCCCTCCCCCTCCAAATTTCCATGTGAGGAAAGTTACAGTTTGTAATTCTCCTACTGCACCACTGGACACTGAGATTGTCTCCAGAGCAACCGCCTCTTTGCACAATTCTGGAATCAATAAAGTAGATCCAATTGTTGCAATTATCTACTCATGACGTGATCTTACTGTAGTCAGTACCACTTCGTAACATGGCATGATAATATCGCTGCAACAAATACTCACTTATCAGCGCTTCAATACTTCTGGGAACCGCATCCACACATTTATTGGTCTTCTCTTGATTATCATTATTACCCAGCACATGTGATCAAATACACAGAAGAGGAAATTGTTCCAGTAAATGTGTTCTTTCTGAGTGATGCTACTGATAAAGAGTGAGGCAACTGAGGCCCCCGTCTCTTTCTCCGGAGAAGACACTCTGATTATTTATATATCTCAAAAAATGATGGTTAAATAGTGCCATACATTCCTGCATCCAGGGACTAACAATAACAACTGAGTTACATGTGAAATTGATAATAATCGATGTGACCCAGGAAAAAGCCCAGAAAGCGTCAGCGTTCGCCGGCAACAGGAAAGGCCGCCATGACACTGTCTGACTCGAAACCTGAAGCTTTGAAATGTCGGAAACGAATTCCTAGTTACTCATCTCTGGCTGGGGCTTTTCTGTGGTAAAAATATGAAACGCTCATGGCAGAAAGGTGCAAAGGAGATTAACCAGGGACATTTGATGAAAAGTGACTATTTGGGACTTTGAAGCAAATTAACGGGAGAGGCTTTTGTGACAGTGAGGCCTGCTTTCATTTTAATTTCAACTTGATTAAGGGGAACTTGATGTAGGGGAATTTTTTTTTTAATTTAAAAAAATAAATGAAAATGTTATAGGGGGTTTAAGCTGTTCTCCCCGTCTGTGATTGATCTCTAACAACATTGGGATTTACTCCTCATAATTGGAAAAATGGAATCAAGTTAACTCCTTTGTTAAGTCATATAACTCCCTGCCGTGCCTGAAGTTTAAGTAAAAAGACCCTTTATTTTGTCTTTCCACATACCCTGTGATTTCACTGATTATCTGACCATGCTGTCCCACTCGTTGGGTTGTCCAGACTGATATGAATTGTCGGTTTAAAAATGTAAGGTCATCCTTTTAACCTCGAACTATACCGCCAAACTTACATAACCAGAGGCTCAAAGTGAGTGTTTATTTTCGCAGGGAGGCAGATATTGCTTCTTCGCCGTGTGGCATTTTGGGCCTAATGGTTAAATTCTCGCGCCAGACAGAGGCTTTTTCTTAATTATGGGTCAAAATGTCAGACCTTGAAAGCACAAAATATTTGCCCTCAAATTTCTAAGAGAAGGACCAGTGTCAGTTTTGTCGAGTCAATTCGTTATGGGAATGGCAGACATATTCTGTTGTTTTTCCTGCTGTCTAATTGCGATTGTATCAGACATAACTACATATTTCCCACCATTTTTCTTTCCCCCAAGCTCCTAAACAGGGAAATACTTTATTTGCTCTGGATTAGACTCTGTGTTAGTCCTACAGATGGCTGAAAACCGCTGAAAGACGAATATCTCACTGTTTTCTTAATCTCTCTCTCTTTTCCCATTCTATCTGTCAACCTGGGATGTTAACTGTTTGCTCAGAACTCAGCGGTCTCACTCTGAGCCTCGGAGCTCCTAATTGCTTGTGATTGTTGACATTGTTGAGCATACCCTTGCTATTCCAAGCGTAAGAAGATATAGGGCCAGCCCTGGAGCATTGAAGTATGTCTTATTAGCCCTCTTTCATGTTATTTTAGTCCTGAACAAGAATTCACAATGGAAAAGGATAGACGCAGACATGGCCGTGTCGCGTGTTGACACTGATTAGATGAACTCAAGGGAGATCCTATCTCAGCTTCGTCCAAAAACAGATCGGATATGGCTCTATTTTAGACAAATAGGGTAGTGATCCAAATATGGAAACCAAGGAAAGGTATGGAAAGAACGGAAGGCGGCGAAAGTATGATGGATGTATTTGTAAAACGAAGAATGTGTAGTAGGAGCGACACAGGGCTAACAATACACCAGATAAATAAATATAGTTTCTGCCTTTTTGGAGTGAAATTGAAGCATATATATTACTTTTAAAGAAAACTCTTTAATATGTGGATTTCACTCTGTTTGCCGAATGTTGTCCGCAGTGACAGAACTACTTCAGTGACCTCCACCTTTTTGCAAATTGGAACATGCAGTGAAAATGTAACCAGATATAAGATTCTAACTATGGCAGTTAAATGCCCCCCCCCACATCAAAATGTGCAGAGCTGCACTTGTGTTCATTTTGTCCCTGAGTATTCAAGGTTGCTTTGTAATGGCTTCCACACACCAGTACAAACCAGAAGAGGAGCAGCATCATGACCATTATATTATTATCAGCTTATTTCCTACCAAAGCAGACAGCAAAAGCTCCGATTTCGATCACTTTTCCAGATATTGAGGATTTAGGCGATACTGGCAACACAGTGTTGTCCCGACGTGGCAGAAGTTAAAATTTCAAAATAATTCTGCAGATTACCTTGTGAAAATGTGTCATTTTAATAGGGAAAAAAACAAAAAACAGAAAGCCCACAAAATAATAAGTGGGGAGCATGTGGGGCTCCCTCTCTGTAGCTTTGACCCCCAGCCTGCCCCTGGGGTTGTGGAAGGCTGAGCTCAGGTATGTCTGCTGAGGAACGCCTGTCATGACGATGTGGAGGTCAGTCCAACACCGGCTCCTCCTTAAATGGGCTAATGACTGGGACACCAGAAGCCCTGTCTATCATGTAGCCCCAAGTACACAATTAGAGTTGGCATGTTTTCTCTCCCTCCCTAACTGCTGCTCCGCGAGAGGGGATTTCCAGATGTTCATCATAAAATGCTATGTATTTTTTTTTTTTCCAAAGAGTTGGCTTTTTCGTCTCTCTCTCTCTCTCTCTCTCTCTCTCTCTCTCTCTCTCTCTCTCTCTCTCTCTCTCTCTCTCTCTCTCTCTCTCTCTCTCTCTCTCTCTTTGTCTGTGGCAATAAAATCAATTTGTGCTGTTGGGTTGGAGGACCAATGAGCATGACCACACAGATGCGTTCCAGCGCCATGCTGGTACCTTGGATCAAAAGCACCAACGGCAGCTTGTAAAGCTCTTATTGATGGGAATTCTTTGGAATTTATTGTCGCTCTATCTCCTGCTACCGGGATTCGTGGGTCTACATGCATTTGTCGTGTTTACGCAGACTTTGGTTATTCAGAATGTGGTGCTTTCATGTTGCTGGTTGTTTTATTGGAGCCGCGTTCTATTGCCTCCATGAGCATGTGAAGACCTCCCAGGGGCTCAGCGTTCAGAGCTAAGGCACCGTGGCTCTGTGCCATGACAGGGTTTGTACCCCAGGCTCTTACCGGACAAACAATGCGTGCGTTGTTTCATGCTGCAAATCAGGGCTGCATCCGAAGCCCTGTTAACAGCCTGTATTCAAATCTAAGATCATCCGACCACAAGTAGACAACACTAGGTATAAGGGGAAAAGCGCCAGAGACCACATTCAGAGATGGGCTGGAACACATTGCCACGCTGTGAACGCCTCCTGGGCCCCATTGAAAGTCCGCCTACTCAGCTGAGGTCCTCTGACCCGCTTAGGTTTCACGAGGGACCTAAAAGAAATTGGTACATTTTTCAGGTTTCCCATGAAATGATTTATTAGGCATTGCGTACCCATGTTTATTTGCACGTAGACGGGAGACGTCAGATCTGAGAGCACGAGTGGCGGCGCTTTTCATTGCACGCTCATTATTTCAATTAAGTCGCCGTTTTGTTATTATAGTACTATTCTCTGTCAGGAAGAAAGAAAAGCCTCTCCCTCCCCGGCTGCAGATTGCGTCCGCGGGGAGCAAGCCGCTTTCGAATTCTCGCCAAGCTCAATGCTGGGAGAGAGGCCGGCCAGGCTTAGAGAAACCGCCCCACTGAGGGAAGAGCTGAGGCGGCACGAAGGGGGCTGAAGCTCGAGTCCGTTTGATATCACCTTTTTTCTCTCCGTCGTATGACTTTTGGAAACCCGCATACGAGATACGCAACGATATTTATTACCTGCCTTTGGCTGTCCATGAGTGGTACGGAGGTGTCTTGGTCTCTGGCCCAGGAAAGGGGCGGACCGCACCGCTCGCTCTCGGATGGATACGCCCCCCCGCCCCCCGGAGCGACACACCCCAGCAGCCGCAAGTGGGCCGCGCTCGCTCCTAATAAATTGCCGGAATCGGGGATCGACCCAGGGGGCTTCAATCGCTTCCCAGCTGGGCGTTCGTCAGGATGTGGTGTTTTCGCGGACATTCTCTCACTTTTGTTTTCCTTCCCTCTGCCCATTAGCCACATAAATTTCTTCCATATGTCTGTGTTTGTGAACAGCACGGCTGCTTTCTCGAAGCAAAAAAAAGGAAAACTATGTGGCGGCCGACACAAACTTTGCATTGTGAGGAATGTGGGCGGTGGAGCCATGTGTTTGTGCGGACCCGTCCCGGCGACCTGCTTTGATAATCAAAAAAGGCCTTGTCTGCCTGAACACCTCGGCCTTCTCGCTGATGTTTTGAACTTTTGAAGCTCGGCTCCCTCCCAGCTGCTTTCCTGATCCGGGCCTGTTTTCTTTTTTTTTTTGATAGCTGCAGATCATTTTCCTAATTATGTCCCCTCCTGGCTCACCGTCTGTGAATGCTCCCGTGTTTAAACAGGTGGAGAATGCCGTTTTTTTTTGTTTTTTTTTCTCTCTCTCTCTCCCCACCTCTTCTGTGACGCCACCGAAGAAAACATGGAAGGGATAAAAGCGCGCCGCATCGACATCGTTTTTCACATTATTGGATCAAAAACGAACACGGACGTCTCTTTGATTTGATTTCACCGAATGTCATGTTTTATATGGCATTGTATTCCAGGCCTAACATGGAATAATCTGATTCCCCTTCCCCAGATAATGCCATTACAGTGACTGATTTTCTCTCCTGGATATTCCTCCCGCATTTTCTCTTCATCCACCTCCACCGCCGAGGCATCAGGCATCGCCGGGTTCCTCTCCATTTCTTTTTTTTCCTCTTTTCCCGATCGCGTTAAAAACTTGCAGTGTGCGTGACTAATTATTTTCTCACCACCGCATTTGGCCCCGGTTAAACAATTTCTCGGGTTTCCTTTACAGTTCACCCGATATTCCTTTATGCGCGTATACACTCTCTGAACTCGGCATGTTGTTGCAGCAAAACCTGAAACATACGAGTCCAATTCGGCTCCCCCCGCGTGGAAAACGATTCTGTTTTTCGAGGCTCGGAAGGCTTGAGAAAGGACTCGCCGTGGACGCTGAGGGAAGTGTAATTGCGCTGTTATCGCAGCTGTCCAAGTGAGGAGGAAAACAGCCTTTTTAACAACACGAGACGTTTCCCAAAAATAGCCTTTTGCTGACAGCCTTAAATTCAAGAGGAAAACATAGTCGATGCTGGTTTTCAAAATGTACAAACGTCGCCTTCGAAGATACTCGGCCGACCAGCACAATTGTTGGAGCAGCATCATGACCATGACTTTAAATTGTCAAAGTAAATATTGAGGAACATCTGCCTGCTTAGAAACGTCGGCACACGAACCATTCACACACCTGCCCACCGGATCGACGTCAGCGCCGCGCTCACGACGCACACAACGCCCCTCCTCGGCTCACCTCCGCTTTAATTGGCTTGTCATGTTCTTTCGTCTGCCAGCTTGTTAGTGGTCCGCCACGTGATCAGATAACAAACACGCGTACACAAAGGTACAGGTTAGTGTTGTGCAGTGAAGCCACACACAGATCCGTGGAATGAAGCAGTGAGTGGTAATGCTCTTCAATAGTTGATGTGTTCAGTACGACACACACAACGCCCCTCCTCGGCTCACCTCCGCTTTAATTGGCTTGTCATGTTCTTTCGTCTGCCAGCTTGTTAGTGGTCCGCCACGTGATCAGATAACAAACACGCGTACACAAAGGTACAGGTTAGTGTTGTGCAGTGAAGCCACACACAGATCCGTGGAATGAAGCAGTGAGTGGTAATGCTCTTCAATAGTTGATGTGTTCAGTATTACATATATTAAAAAATGTTACGTCTGCTATTCCTATCAC
Organism: Colistium nudipinnis; assembly: GCA_016785305.1. Classification (NCBI taxonomy): domain Eukaryota; kingdom Metazoa; phylum Chordata; class Actinopteri; order Pleuronectiformes; family Rhombosoleidae; genus Colistium; species Colistium nudipinnis. Next base: position 825,730 of record JAFBJU010000583.1, read on the forward strand.
CCATGCCTTTCTTTCTTAATTTCTTTCATTTTTTTTATTTTTTTTATTTTAAAAGGGAACCGGATTTATATTTGTAACGCTGGCGTTCTTAGACAACCACATTTATTATACTGTGCTTTATAATCCTTTTATTTCCGAGTTTTTGAACAAAGTGTGCTGCCCGAAATTTCAGCAAACCAAAATGTTTGTCCTCGACGGCAAGATCTTCTCTCAGTAAATGACACCTTCAACACGCTTCAAACAGGGAGTTCACATCGGCCGGCACAGGTGCGTCTCTCAGGGTCATTCTCATCGTGGATCGCACCCGCTAACAACCTGTCCCCCGAGGGCAGCCCAAAGCAGCAGGAGGGGAACGCGCTGTCAAACCACCTGCTGCGCTGAGGGACATTTGTTCCATCATCAAATTTTGTGTAGGCAAGCACGCTCGTGTGCGTGCGTGCGCGTGTGTATGGGTGTGCAAACAGGCACGCTTTAGGTTTGGAGTTAATCACAGCGTCCAAAGCCCGCAATATTGTTTTGCCCTATGTCTCCCTGCGTGATTATTTCTTAACTGAATGCATTTTTTTTCTCGTTTACCTCGACGGGGGTCATAGGCGAGCAACGGCACGGAGACCCAGAGCGGACGCCATTCTGTAACAGTGGAGACTCAGGCTCAGCGAGAGGACAGAGATGGTTTCCAGGAAGCGCAGAGACAATACAGCTCCCTGCCACGGTGAGACACCCCCCCCCCCCCCCCCCCCCCCCCCCCCCCCCCCCCCCCCCCCCCCCTATGACTTATCACGTTCCCCCTGCCCTTTTCTCAACCCCTTCATTTGACTTTTTCCGATTTCCATCAATTCTTATACATCACACGCGCGCCTTTTCCCCCCCCCCCCCTTTTTTTTTTCTTCTTCGCGCGTTCTTCGGCGTATCTCTCTGGCTTCAAAGTCAATCACCACGAAAGCCACTTTCAACTCGTCTCCAGACATTTAAATCAGAGTCGGAGCCAAGCCCTTTTAAATCACCATTGCTGGGAGTCATTTGACTGATATTCAACTTTATTAAGTCAATGTTGACCCTGGGGAATTGGTGACTTTGTCACAGACATCCCACACACAACCCTCCCCCCTCTCCAACATTCCCCTTTAAAATGAAGATTTTTATCTTCTCCATTTTCCTGTTTCGATTATTATGCGTATTTGCCAAAGAGATAACACGGACGTTTTTTGCAGCTTCCATCTTGCATTTTCTACTATCATTCGTAAAGTCTCTTCTACCAATTCCCGGCCCCTTGGCAAACTGACTAATCACACCTCGGTCAATGCGAACTCTATTGACAGCTGTGCCCAAAATTCACCAGTCGACTCCGACTTCACCGTACATTGTGAATATTCAACAATTCGTTGTAAAAAAAAATTGATAAAATGCAGCACTGCCAGATTTTTTTGACGCCTGAAGTGTGATGGGTGTATCCGGAGTGACGGTGATGCCTCGAGCTCGTGTAATTGAACTAAACCAAACGCAAGATCAAAATGTATGACAATTTTCGACGCTACACGTCAATCAAAAGCCAGGGACTATATCGCGTTAAGTTGCTGTGATCCGTCAACTCACCGCCTCTCAACAGAAGGCAGTTGATAACATTATCTCGGAGCCGTCCCCCAGACTCGCCCTGGGCTCTGGTCCACAGGTGAATGCAAACATGGCAGATAACTACGCCGAACACGCCAGAAGGATTGGAAAAAATAAATTGGCCGTTTTTTTTTTGTTTTTGTTTTTTTTTACAAGGGAGCAGCTAAAAAGCCTCCCTACTTGGGTGGTGTCCGCTCCTGAGAAAAAATAATGCTTCTACTCTTGAGATTTAACAGTACCAATAAAATAAGCAATTCCTTATCTCACCATTAAATAGATCCACATTAAAAACATAATAAAAATCAAATCCCCCAGTGAGCATTTAATAATATTAAATAAAGCGCGTTATCAGATGCTGAAAGTCCAGTTTGGTGGATGTAGGCTTGCTGCTTTGCCAGTTTAAACGATGACTGATCGCTTCGTGAGGAGTGTATACACAGTCCGTCCGTGTGCAGTCTTTTCATTTTCCTGGCCAGAGAAAGTCTGGTCCCCGGTGATTTCCCTCCTCCACAAGCAGCAATCACTGCTTCATAGCGATTCCTTTTTCTTCCTTTTTGCTTTCTCTGCTCCGCTGTCTCCAAACAGTCCGAGTCGGGTCGATTAAAACATGTTCCTGTCCAGGGCTATGGATTTGGGATCCACGCCGACCCATGATCAATGTGGGCCCGCAGAGGCCAGACCAATCCATGCGCTCTCTGCATAGGTGTTTTCTGCCGGCGTCTCCCATGTGACGTGACGGTTGCCTCCAGCCCTCCCCTCGCGCCTCTCTCTTGGGAAAGTGGCCCGGCTGGCCCGAAAAAGCCGGCCGAGGGTGGCCTTTGATATGCATTCCTCTGATAATCTCATAGCGTCTTTTGGCAAAGACGTGCGTGAGCTCAGACTTGACATTTCACCCCGGGTAAAGCTATTTCGAGTCTGTGTCTAGCATGAATTCTCATTCGAGAGTCTTGCCAGCCCAGGTTTATAACCTCAATTCCCTCCAACTCCAGCCTCCTCTCTTTGAGAACCCCTTCGGCCGGTTGCTCTCCACCAAAACAGGAAACCTAGGCAGTTCAGCCGAAAGGGGACCCCGTTACACGCCCGCGCGCGCGTGCGCACACACGCGCACGCACTTAAAGTCTTCTTCCCAAGGAGCTTCCAGAAGAAGCCGTGGTGACTGGTTATCTGATGACGGCCAGGCTTAGCCTGCTGTCTGGGATGTGAGGACTGGAAGAGCTCTAATGAAGGCTTGTTGTTGGAGCGGGATTAGTGGAGACAGGCAGTGGAGAGGGCGAGAGGGGCTCGGAGAGGAATGACTGTGTTAGGAGGAGAGAGAGAGGCCGCTGATTAGTCGGAAAGAGGCGCGCGCGCGCACGCACGCACGCACGCACACACACACACCGACAGGCGCATGAATGTGGTCCAGATAAGGCTCTTAACTGTGGCCAGAGTGAACCGCCGGCATTTCCCCCCGCGTTGCTCTCGCATTCCTGGGCCAAAGCTAGATTGTTACACACGTTGCAAAGAAAACGTTATTCCAGGTTTGTCAACTATTTATGTGCATTGCATGCATGCATTTGTTTTGTTTTTTTATTCCTTTAATCGTTTCGCATCTGAGAGAGTGTGTGTGCGTGTGTGTGTGTTTGTGTGAGCTTCCTCCTCCTTCCCATAAACTCTGATTCCTCCCAGCTGTTTTAAAGCAAGCACACAGCAGCCGCACAATTTCCCTGCGAGCCAACTTCCTGGGTTTGTTTGTTATGATCTGTCATTCTAAATTTACCCCATTCTTTGGCGTGATGTATTTTCCCATCCCCTCCCTCTGAAGATGTAACTAATCTACTTTGTGACATATACTGGCGCACAAGTAGAGGTGATAAGAGCCCCCCCCATGCATCAATCATGATTACATTCCTGTGGAACGACGCCATTTCTGCTCCCTCCACGTTCCCCCTTAAATCTCCCTTCTTTTCTTATCTCCTTAAAAAAAAGAAGTTCATTCTGAAAGTGCAGAACGCCGCCCAGTACAACAGGCGTCTGGTGTTTCTAAACACGCGGCTCTGGCGTGAGTGATGCTGGCTGCTGGAAGCCAAGCCAGGGTGTAAATGTGCGGCCGCTCGCCCCAACAGCGGAACCGAGATACGGAGCATGCGGTGGGGCTCTCTCTGCGGTCGGGTCCCCGCAGCTGCCCCTCTGCCAGTTACCCCCGCGCTTACGCACGCAGACAAGATTGTAACTTCCTAATGTATTTGTGCAACACGTGCGCAGTAGATAAGTGCGTACACATCGACACACGTGCATGCATGCGTACACGCGAGGAGACCCAACGCTCGCGTTCTGCCGCTCCTACCCTTCCCCATAACTGCTTCGGACCACAAGGGCTCCCATGAGTGATGTTGGAATTGTGGGGAATTACTCGGATAAAGTAGACGTAAAAGAGAAAAATGTCTAACATAGGGAGTGAGAGAAAACAAACCCTTGTCTACATTGCTGCTTTAAATCCATAAACCAGATTTACACTTGACACTCTTTGTTTATGGCGGTCCTACCAGAGGTTACAACTGCAGTGTACGATTCCATGTACAATCACGTTGTATTCATGTGATCATTATTTTTCCATCTTTTCGTCGACTTTCTGATGACAACGGGCTGCGCATATTTGCACGTGGCGGCAGGCAATCAATATAACGTAGATATATCACATTGACACGATACTCTTATTTCCGGGCAGTCACTGTATTTCATTCATGAACATAGAGCGGCGTTCACCGTGAGCAGAAGCTTGGGGCAGTTCAGCAAAGGGAAGGGAGTGTAGAATGCCGTTCCACTTCAGAGGAGGCTTAGTTGCATAGTCTCTGCTTTGGCGCAACCCCTTCTAACCGGCTGTAAACCAAGCTTTGAAGAACGTATGCCTTTTACCGTAGGCTCGGTTGTACAGCATACCGTTGTAAGGTTTCAGTGTTTTCAGTTTCAGGGGGAGAAGACATTTCTTCTCAAATATAAATGGCCCCAGTCGGACAAGAGATGCAGGCACGGCGCGCCGGAAGCATGCCGGGAGTCTGTCTCCGTCTGGGGCCTTGTGCGCCGTAAACTCAATAGCCTTTTGAGCGCACGGTGGGGCGGTGAGGTGCGAATGGGTTTTACTCGTTGCGCCTCTGACACAGAAGACACTGTCACGGGTCTTTTTTCATCGCATGTCGGCCATAATGGATCCTAAAAATGGAAGAGCAAACTTCACACTTTCCCTCCAAATCTGGCAGTTCCCAATGTCGGCTTTCCAGGGACGTAAACGTGTGCAACTTGGGGCTCTCTTGTCAGTGTAGGCTGATGGTTGGCCACATCTAGCCCCCTAAAGTTCCCATCCAGCCGGAATATGTCAATATTGATTCATTCGGGAATTCATTCATTCATTTGTGCAGTTAATAGCGGTAGCCTGATATGTGTAGCCAAAAAAAAGTCATATAACATAGATTTTTTTGCTCATGGGCTCTGGTATGAGGTTTTATTTTGTACATATGCTCTTTTCATTTAATTTGATCAAATGCTCTTATGTAACATTTAGTTTTATTCTTTTCATATGTCCCATAATGGTGACTCATAGTCGCAAACCAAACCCTCCTAGTTGAAAAAAGAAAAAGAGGGAATTGCTTTAATTAGCAGCTCTTAAAAGTTCAAAGAGCATGGAAAATTCCAGCCTTGTGTGACAACAGAAAATTGATATATATATATATACATACATACTGTATATACTGTATATACTGTATATACTGTATCAATGAAACAGAAAGGCCTTTGTCGCCAGAAATCTTGCTTTTAAGAGTTGGTCAAACGGAACAGTCAACTGTGGCTTCCTGCAAGGATCTGTACATCAAATAAAATGATAAGTGAACCATGTCATTTGATAATGAATCCCATGAACAAAATCCTAAGGCGCAAATCCATTTGGAGCCAACAACTAGCGCGGCGCCCGTCAAGCTTAAGTTTGAGATTTGCGCCTCGATTCAAAAGAAATCATTGTGTCCAACTTCACAGTCGCCGCTGACCAAGTTCGAAGGCAACTTTATGAGCTGTTGTCGAGAAAATCCCAGTGTAGACAGAGAGTGCTTCATTCATCGTTATTTGGGAGAACTTACGTGTCACCACCAACTTGTAAAGACCGAGTTTAATAGCCTTCGTCATCTGTGTGCAATATTCTATGTTCAAGCCACCCAAAATGTTCCCAGGCTTTAATCCCCCCCCCTCCCCCCAACCTAAACCATATCCAATATAATCGTGAGCCAGAGACAAATCGGGCTCGAGATTCTATTGGATATGCTGAAATACGATGGCAATGTGATTTGTATCTGCTGTTTTGCACAAGGTTTATACATCTACAGTAGATGTAACTTGTAGTCGGCATGACGAATGCCCAAGGCCATCCATCGTCTGACAAACAACAAAAGGTGTCTTCCTGCTTCTTGCAACGTTTCCTCCAATCGGGGCCACTGCGCGAATATGTCCAAACTGGTTTTGGTCAATCATCCTGCATTTGAAAAGACGAATTGGCTGCAAACGATTGATTTATTTTCATTTTTAATAAGAGCCCTGAGAGTGTCGGCTTGATGAAAAACTCGTTGAACAAATGTCGACGAGCCGTCGGGGGCCGGAGACGGGCGGACAGAAGTGGAGTAGAAGGCAGACCGCGCCACGGGCCCTGCCATCGCTCTGTCTGCGCCGTAAGTGCGCCCGTCTGCGTCTGCCGAGAGGAGTGAAACGGATGAGAGCCGCCGATGCTTTAACATTTGTGTTTGTTTGCGATGTGGAACTAATAGCCCTGCGGGGTAGTTTAAGGTCCTCTTCTGTTTGTTTCCTGTCTCTTTCACGTCTCCGTCTTTGTGTCACCGGATTCAATGGGCAGCGGGCTATGACAGGTCCCTCTTTGCTCCGACCATTTTGCTTTTCGGCATTTTTTTATTTTTTTTATCTCGCAAAATGTTTTAAAAAAAATGGTCACATTCTCTGCCCAAGTGCAGTTTCTTTTCAGTTCCCCTTCAATTGTGCTGACCCAGGGGTCTAATGCAGGAAAGGTAGTAATCTGCTCTGAGGGGAGTTAACTGCCGCCCTCTTCCCTTTAGATCCAGGTGCTGTTTAAAGGTGACTTACTCAACAATGAGACTGACCCCTCTACCTGTCCCCGTTTATTCAGGCCGGCTCGCCAGAACCCCAGCACAGCGCCGCAGGACTCGTGGGACAAGGCGTACGCGCCGGCGGAGAGCTTCCAGACGTCCAAGGAGAACCCTCGCTACTCGGGTGGTCAGGGAACGCGCAACGGCTACCTGGGGACGTCCAACTTCAACGCCCGCGTCCTCCTGGAGACTCAGGAGCTGCTGAGGCAGGAGCAGAGGCGCAGGGACCAGGAGGCCAGCAGGGCCAGGCCGCCTCCCACCGCGCAGGAGACCCTCGGCGGCGGCGGCAGCAGCAGCGGCATCTACGACCACGGCAGAGACCCCGCGCAGGCTCCTGGCCCTGAGCCAACGCAGTCCAAACCTCAGTCCAAGGGCCCCTACAGACAGGACGTGCCCCCGTCTCCCTCCCAGCTGGCCAAGCTCGGCAGGCATCAGAGCTCGGAGAAAGGAAGGCATTTTTACTCCTGAGACAGTGGCCCCAAAGTGGAAGGTGGCCATTTTTTTTCGGAGACGAGGACTGATTGTCGCATTACCAGGGAACATTTACAAAGAGGGCAATATGTCTGTTTTTATAAGATGCATAGACTTTCGTTGGAATGTTGATAAAACATGTTAATATTTTTTTTTTTATGATAAGAACGGTGATCCTTTTTTTTAAGCTGTATCTAAAAATAGCTGATTTAAAATGTTTCCTAGTCCACGGAAATCATCTTTGTGTATATGTATATGTGCCTTACTCACCAGCAGCCACTGGCAGCTCTGACCCCTCTGTCTAACACGTCGAAAATAGAGCAGAGGGCACTAGTTGGTTTGGGCCGTTGCCACGTGGCCATTTTCTGACCTAAACATCAGCAACTCCGGGGACGCGGCACAGCCGTGTTTCTTTTTTCAGGCGAAATTGTGCTTGTGTGAATCAGCTATTATTTCCGTCGTTCGGGGGGACTTTGTCGGCCACCACTGTACACGTGTGTGTACGTTTGTGTGTGTGTGTGTGTTCAACGCTGGCAGCAGTCGGCATGTAGTGACACAGCGAGGAGGTCAGACAGATTGGGTGATCTGTGGACACCCCCCCCCCCCTTCCCTTTTAGTAAGAGAAATATCCCTTTTGGTTTCTCATACACCCCAGAGTGTTTCCTCCTCTATATATACATGTATATGTGTGTGTGTGTGTGTGTGTGTGTGTGTGTGTGTGTGTGTGTGTGTGTGTGTATATATGTGTGTTTATTTTTTTATATATATATATATATATATGTGATAATCTTGAATGGTCCGTTCCTCTCTCCTCGCTCCTCTTCCTGTCAATTTTTTTTCTCTTCACATTGTCACCATCGGAGGAAAACAGCTTCAGATCTCTGCCCCTCGCCCAAACCCAGGGAATCCCGCAGTATTAATGGGTTCAGGTCAGGGTTATATTAGCAAATGTCCCTTATTAAATATGAATGAACTGCTTTGTGTTTGTTTGTCGTCCTGTGCGGCCAGGAGAGAGAAACGGCGGCGTTGCCGGCGTGGCCCTGTCCCAGTCTTGTGTGTAACCGTAGCCGGGCGGACAGAAGGTGTCCGAGCTGCTCCTCACTGAATATTTCATCAGGGAGGGTTAGATGGGAAAAAAAACAGCAGCAACAACAACACACATCAGCTCTGCAGTGGGTGGCCTCAGTGGGAGGCCGCGTGTCTATAGGCCCCGATACAATGGAGCTGATTTTGTTTTCCATTCACGATTATGTCCATTGATAGCGAAGCGCTCGGGAGCTTTTTCAGCGTTCAATCAATAGTGAGCGGTGTGGGTGTCGGTGCGTGTGCGTGCATGTGTGTACTCGTATTTCTCTCCTTGTAAGAAAAAGGATTCGAGATCCACTTTGTCAGAGTGAAAAGAACTTTTTTTTTCTCCCCAGAAAGGAGAAGAACTGGTTCATTGTTGAAACTGGGTTTATGTTTTTGGAGCAAGAAAAATTCCCCGACTGCTTATTGACTGGATCAGATTTTTTTTCCCTGTCATTCCAGCCCTCAGTTTGTTTTCAAGCTCTCAGAGAAACCAAGTTATACACGGGTAAATGGAGAATGGCGACACTGCGGTAACCAGGTATACGTTCGTTGGATCAGTAATCTTTATTCCTGACCCAGCATTACTCATGTTTGCTGTCATGGTTATACACCATGCTGCTTCTTGATTAATAGGTTGGAATATACAAATTCAAAGTTGTTTATTGGATCAGATTTGAGTTATTTTTATCCTTTGTTCGGAATCAAGACCATAAATGAAATGTAACATGTTGTTGGTCTTTGTTCTTCGCTAGAAAAACCGAGGGTGCATTTGCGATTGTGCTTCCAAAGTTTAAGTGTCTGCCAGTAACTGGATGTTCCGATATGTCAATGAATATGTCTTGGCAGCCACGTGGACCACTTGGCTCCTGAGTCGGAGCGGAGCAGAGGAGTGGGAGGGAGAGAAGATGGGAGGCCTGACCTTGCGAAGGATTCAGTCAATGGAGTAATCACAGCTATTCCTCCGAGTCTGCGGTACAAGCGGGAGGTTAGCATCGGGGCTGCGCTTCACTTTTCACCGTCTCTTCTTCCTCTCTTCACTTGTGGTTCTCACCCGTCGGTCAGTTTCCACATGTTGCTGTTGTTCTGTGGCAGAAATATTGGGTCTGGTTTGTACGGGTGGAATTGGCTGTGTGTGCGTGCGTGCGTGCGTGCATGTTTGAGGGGGTCCACACTTACACAGCAAGTAAGTGTTCGTTTTTTGTTTCACCATAGACTGGGGAGGGGTCCAAGTGGCTGCAACGTCAAATGGGCTTTTTTTTTCCTCGTATGCAAATTTGATAATATCCCATAATACATGTTTATTATGTGTTGTGTAATTACTCTGTGTGTGTGTGACATATGGATTTCTCCCATAAAACTATAGCGAGGGGGATTTTTGATTTTTTTTTTAACCTGGGAGAAATGAGAAATATATTATTATTGTTTCATTGGATTTTTAGGACCATCCCTCGTTGTGTTTTATTATCCACAACATGGTATTATGGTGGTAAACGATGACTTATATGTACGCATGGTGCAATTTTCATTTTTATAGCCTTTTCAGCAGCATGTCTTCCGCTCTCGGTACATACGGTATAAACTTCTCTTTTTTCCAAGAAATAAATCGAGGGTGGTTTCAATCCTTGTTACAGTAATTTCCCCTTTGATTGCGTTGCTTTAAGAGTCGCTCGCGAGGGGAATGTCGGAAACAATTGGCCCTCGTCCGCCTGTCGAAGACACCGTGAAAAAGAAAAAGAGCACCCTCTCTCTCTCTCCATCTCTGTATTCTGTCTTCCTGATAGGTCTCCGACAGCTGCACGGGAGGTCGAGCCCTGGGCCGCCTCGACTCTCTAATGCCAACATCCTGTGATGACTCTGATGGTGATGCAGACAATAGTCCACTTTGTGATGTTTTACGCCGGGGGGGGCGGGGCGGGTATTAGTATTGGTAGATACGGGATTGTTTCAACCATTAAAAGTAACATACCTGACCGTTATATGATATAAGATACTGTATATATATATATGTATATATATATATATATACTGTATATATATATATATATAACATTAAATGAGTTACAATATGTTCCTCTCTAGAAACATCTTTTTGGGCTACAGGTGCAGTGCAAAGTGTGTTGGCCCGTAAAAGGGATTTCCTCATTCCCAATGATGTCATGGCAAAAAAAAAAAAAAAAAAGCACCCGACATCACATACCGAAATTCAGTCGACGCATTCGTGGAGGTCATCTGAAGCCATCGAAACCCAGTAGGTCTTTCGACCTGATACGCAACGCTGCATGTAACTCAGTGGGTACCCCGCCGTATCAGCTTGCGCCCTTCACACTTTGAGGCCTGGAGGGAGCAGTAAAGCTGTCTTTGGTCCCACCATTACTCACGGCGAAAGAGCTCCGCTGGCTCTTTAACATCCGCCCTTTTTTTTTTGCTTTACCGCCATCGTAATACTGCATAATGAAAACCTTCAGAGATTCCCAGCGATCAACAGCAGATACCAGTTTGATTTTATTAGTCCCCCTTTGTCCTCCTGACCCCCTGCGGGCCGGACCAGTAGACCCCTGCGCTGGCAAGTGCACGTATGTTGATATGAGGAGCAGATGGGATCCGTGTGAGCTGTCGGTAGATAAAAACGCCGGAGTCCAGGGATTTAGGGGGAATCGTTTTTCACACATCTTTTGCGGTCTGGTCGGGCAAGACCAGACCGCAGTCACCTGTTTTGGGTTGAAGAACCTGCTTTTATTCCCTCTGATCCTCGACCCGCCGGCCCTCACAGGGATTTCCAAAAGAGGAAAAACTACTCTGTTGTCGGAAAAAAACTTCTGGTGATAAATCTTGACAGATGCGCAGGATAGCCCGTTGTGGGAGGGGTGACATGAACATGCACGCACGCACGCACGCACACACACACACACACACACACACACAAACAAACACAAACAAAGGCACGCACACATACCTGTGGGTTCATCCCTAAAGCTCTGGGCAACATCTGGTGAGTGTGTATCTGAAAAGAGGCTGGTCTCTGTAATGTGTGTGTGTGTGTGTGTGGGGGGGGGGGGTAATGTCTTTCACTCATTCACTCACTCTCTCTCTCAATCTCTTTGTCTCTTACTGTATGTGCGTGTGTCCGTGCGTGTGTCGGTGCATACGTGTAGCTGAGAAACAAAGAAAAAGAGGAATTGGAAGAGGATCAGTGCTTATCTCTGAGTTTAATGGCCGCACATCCTTCTTTGTCTCAACTGGAGTCCACTCACTTTTTATGGCCAACGATTAACTAAATATGGGGGACATTTTGTGCCAATGCGTCTACAAGTTAACCTTTGACTGCGATTGTGGATGTGGCTCTTTGTCTCTTACTGTATGTGCGTGTGTCCGTGCGTGTGTCGGTGCGTACGTGTAGCTGAGAAACAAAGGAAAAGAGGAATTGGAAGAGGATCAGTGCTTATCTCTGAGTTTAATGGCCGCACATCCTTCTTTGTCTCAACTGGAGTCCACTCACTTTTTATGGCCAACGATTAACTAAATATGGGGGACATTTTGTGCCAATGCGTCTACAAGTTAACCTTTGACTGCGATTGTGGATGTGGCTAAGTTCAGAGGAGTTTAGCATTTACTGAACCTTTAAACCTGACGGCCTTTTTTTTTATTATTTGTGGCAAATTGTCCTTATTCCTGTATATATCTTTAACTTAACAATATCAAAGAAAATATGTTGAACCATCAAATGGATTCAAGCTGCATGTCCAATTCCAGTACATAAATCATTTCTTGCCAAAGCTTTTTGTATTAGACTTTAGAATCCAAATTTCCGTTGAGTCTGACTGTTGAATGACTCTCACACTCGTATCCCAAACATCTGTAAATTAAGTCGGAGTATATTTCTTCTTAAAATCAGCCAAGGCAGAAAAAACCCATATATTGTTATTTAATTTCACTTATTTGAAAAGCCAATGACTGTAATATAAACCAGCCAGTATTTTAAGTGGAGTATGCAGCATTTAGATTTACACAAATCACTGCATTGATTTTAAGATAAAAGAGTGGCCACTGGCCTCAACTAGCTCCTCAAAACACACTGTGTTTGAGTCGTTTTGAGAGCTTGTGAAATATAACTCGTGTGCAATATCTTTTTTGGATTTCAGGGCCGGGAACAAGGTTCAGCGTTGCAAAGAGGTTCCAGACTATTTGGTCACACAAACCGAAGACATCGCCATGGGGCTTCCAAGACAATCTTGAAGGCTTTTTTGTTTACCCTGTTGTCAGATGAAGTAAGCAAAGCCGGCAACGGTGGGGCCATCATGTGAAAAGGCTTGTGTAACAAACATTGACTTGCGGGGCTACTTTGCACATGTTAATCATGAACAGCAGCAACCGCACTATCAACCGATCCCAGTGCGTGCCGTGAAATCGGGCCTCTTGGGGCCTAAATAGGTCTAGGCGGGGCGCAGTAGTCCCCAGATAGACCCCTTCCTGTGCCCATTTAACCTAAAGCCGTTTCCCATCATGCCACCCATGGAGTGTCACGCTGCCCGAGAACCCGGCCCGCAGGCCCCCGAAGGCGTGAGCAGGAGAAGACTGCCCCACAAGCGAGGAGCAGCAATCAAGATAACGAGCGCACACATGTGCCCTGAATCACCGCCTTGTGAACGCTTCGGGGCTTGAGTTTTTCTTTTTTTCTTTTTTTTTACTTCCACATTTTATTTATACTGTGGCGGGATTCGAGGTCGGTGTGAAACTTCTAACAGACTACATGAAAGGTTTGTTGTTGGGTTTTTTGGGTCGCCGCTTAGGTTGTGATGTAACTTCATTACGCAGGGAGGCGGTTTGATGAAACCCCGTCTCTCCTCTGAAGTCTCCGAGCTGTGTGTGTGTGTGCGCGCGTGTGTGACATTCTCCTGGTGACTGTGTCATACCGTTGCTATGAGCTGAAGGGACGTATGCGGAGACCGTTGCGCAAACACAAGCTTATGTGGAGCTGTGGAGCTGCACTGAAGGTAACGGGGGGCCTGTTGCAGCCTACGCACGCACACGCACACACACTCCACGGTCGCGCGTGCAGGACCTTTCACTTTTTCAACTGGCCCCTCAAGGGAGGCAGATTGAAAACAGGAGGCATTCGGTGGGCGATCGGTGACGCATGTCCATAAGGAACCTTTGATTCCCCCCGGAAAGCGTCCGCATCTGTATGCGGCCCTATTTACGTCCGTTACAACTGTGCAAGTCGCGTGAGGGTCACCGCAGAGATCACCCGAGAGTTTGCAGCCGCACTCCTGTCGCTCGGCTCGCGGGGAAGGGAAAATAACTGAATGCGCGGGCAATAAATACCCCCAGAAAACCTCTATGAAAACGAGGAAATGCGCACGCAGGACCGGCTTTGAAATGCTAACGCGTTGTTTTGAGGCACGGCAAACGCAAACGGGTTTTGATCTCGTAATAATCTTTTTGCCCACATTCAAGTTGTTTCTGTGTTTTGAACATCAGATAAGTGAATTATTCTACTGAATATGCACTGGTGTGATGGCATCGATACTTAGTATTTCCAGCACCCCCCCCCCTACTGGCATCTGCTCTGCACCTTAAACTGTAATGATGATTAGGATTCAGCGGACAAAGGCCTCCTGCTTCCTGCGAAACAACGCTCTGGCGTCTCTTCTTCCCGTTGCGCAAAATATGTACTCTGCTGTCATCTATGTTGACATTTCATTTATTTCTCCGGTTGGTCTTGACACGCGCACATCTGACCCGCGTGTACTCGCTCCGCCCGGGGAATAAAGGCGACGGTGCTCGGTATTTATGGATTTATGGATTTATACCGAACATCCCAGGCCACGTGTTCTGCGGAAGGAAACAGAATGGTTCCAGCGAAGCGTTCCTCCGTTGAAAATCTACATGGGAATAAATCCCATAATCTCTCGCAAGTTTGCACACTAGACTGGCTGAGAGCAATTACTCCGACAAAGAAAGCATTTCCCCCCCTTTTTTTCCTTTCGCTCCGCCCGGGGAATAAAGGCGACGGTGCTCGGTATTTATGGATTTATGGATTTATACCGAACATCCCAGGCCACGTGTTCTGCGGAAGGAAACAGAATGGTTCCAGCGAAGCGTTCCTCCGTTGAAAATCTACATGGGAATAAATCCCATAATCTCTCGCAAGTTTGCACACTAGACTGGCTGAGAGCAATTACTCCGACAAAGAAAGCATTTCCCCCCCTTTTTTTTTTTTTTTCCTTTGCCTCCTTCCATCCTCTCTGCCTTGTGTCAAATTAATCCTCTGAACTTTTTTAAAGATCTTCGTCTATTTATTTTTTCCTTCCTGAGGGTGCAGCCCCAACCCTCCCCCCCACACACCCAAGCACCCCCCCCTGTCTTTCTCAGATATGGCACCCGGGAGAGGAGATTGCCTTTCGAATGAAACAGCTGTCAAGAATTCCCAATGTCTCAGTGCGCTTTCTCCCCCCCTTTGTTCTACCTGACCCCCCCCCACCATCACCCCCTCTTATGGAGCAGAGAGTAGGAGCTGCGCAAAGGCCTTATCTGCTCTCGGTGGGATCCTCACAGGTGCTGAGTGATGTGGGGGGGGGGGAGGCCCCTCAAGAGGAAGAGGGAGAATAGGATAGGAGGGGTAAGAGCGGATTAAAGAGAGGAGGATGCCATTCCTTTTCTGACTACCCCGAGGGAAAGGGGGGGGGGCGGGCTGGGCTAGTGCTGCTGGAGATTATTTAACGATGGTGGAGGGGGTTGGAGGGGGTGGGAGTGCGACACCTGTGGGAGAGTACTGGGGGAGGGGGTGGAGCCTGCGACAGAAAGGGGGTGACCATCTGTTGCAGTCACAGGCGGTGGAGACGGGAGGCACCAGGAGCCTTCAACCCGGTCCAGAAATGTTAATGGTGGTGCCACTGATGCATATCAAACGCACATCTGCACGGGGGAGCGGCACGCCCCTTCTCACTGTACAGGACTCATACCTGCGAGCTGGACGCTTTGCCGCGCCGCACCGATTGGCCTCATCCCCCCTGCGTGCTGTTTCCCTTTCTCCTCCACGCCGTGCCAAACTTTCATTATTGTTTCATTATTGTTTTATTGATTCGTGCTTTAATTGACCTGGTAGCATAAATGCCCCCAAACCAAACAATCCATACCCTAAGTGACTCTGATTTGATTTTTTGGTTTGTTTTTGCTTTAGACATTAATCTGAATTTGATTGTGGAGGCAGTCGGGCGAGGATGATGAATTGTTTGTTTGGCGGCGGTCGCCATACGGCAAGGTTACAGGATTAAACTTAAGACGAGAACGTACTGTACAGAGACACACTGGTAGTTAAGAGCAAGGTTATGGGCTGGATATTACTTTATATATATATATATCCATATCTATGGAGAAAAAAATATATACATATATATCGTGCCCTGAAGCATTAATCATATTTTATTCAAGCATATGATAATTAAGATGAATTAGGTATCATTTAGAGTAGTAAAAAAAATATATATGACTATCATTCTGATGCTTACCCTTCCAAAAAGGAATCTCTCCTTTATCTCTCCATAGACCATTACCTGTTATACACCTACATTGTAATTTTTTTTTTTATATATTTAATTAAATGGAATAATTAGAAATAATATGGAATTACACGTTTAATGCTTCAATTTGTTTTTCAGCACATGAAATACTGCAGCAGTGAACAGAAGTGACATTTGAACAGGCCATGTAAGGTAAGGCAAAAAAAAATAAATGCCCACGTTTAAGGTGATTTAATTACACACACACACGTTTTGATTCAAGTTAATGTTAACCTGTTTAAGCTAGACCACGATGTCTCCGTGACCTTCTCCAAGAGTAACCATGACAACATTGATCACGCTTCAGCTGTTATGAGAAGAGTCTGTGAGGGAAAACAAGTGGCACACGTTGTCCTTCAACGTTTCGCAGACTCCTGTTAAAAGCTCAGAGACATTTTTTCACCTGCGCTCATGTAATCCAGGTGACTTTTTTTCTCTCGAAATATATCGCAGATGTATTCCTTTTATTACGAATTGAAAACGAATCTTTTTGTTATGTTTATCTTCCCATAAGTACATCACTTTGTGTTGCACGTAAACAAACGCCCCGTAAATGCCTTTGAGGAAAAAACACACAAACGCGCATGGTGTGGTGTTCTGCCCACTTGCGGGAATAACGTGCGTCGCTCGCCTTGGAGGCAGGGCACAAAAGCCAACCTTCGCGTGTTTCTGAGCGCGGCCCTCAGGCGTGGTCACATGATGCGTTACACACATGAGTTTGTTTAGCTCACGAGCGGGGCCTTCGCAGTGCAGTCGCAGTGGTGCAAGTGCAAATGCTCCAACCTTCTACTACCGGCGTTACGTTTGCCAGAGGTTTTTATCTCGTGTATGAGTATTCACACAATTATTTATCTTCACCTTCCAAATGAGTCACAGACATCAGTGGGATGGCCGTGGCTCAGCAGGTTGGAGGTAGCTGAAGTGTCCTTGGGCAAGATACTTAACCTTAAATGGCCTGTGACTGATAGGCGTAGCGCGACATATATAGGTGTGAATGTGAGCCGTAATGTGAAGCAGTGCTTTGATACAACAGCGCATGCCGGCGCCATCCCACTAACGACCTGCGCCTGCTTCCTTCGGCGGTGACAGTGAGGACGCCGTTTTGTTTTCCTCCGTCTCTGGGGATAGATAATGGGGAACGCTCCCCCTCTGAGGCGAGAGGGCCAAAGGAGGCTCTGTAAACACGGGGAATGAAGATTAATCACACACCAGAGATGGTGTTCCCACTTTAATAATCAGTATTGATTACTGTCACCTTACATCTGCACCAACAGCTGCTGTGAGGGGGGGGTGGGGGCCCGACGCCCAAGGCTGGTCCACCTCCCGCCTCCCTTGTTAAATTATTGGGTATTTAACTCAGAATGGCGGAGTTGGAGAGGAAAATATGGCAATAAATATTCTTTATTTGCGCATTACACAATACAACTATGACGACGCTTTCTTTACGACCACAAACTTAACCTCATGAACGTGAGTATTTATTTCAAGGGTGAAGTTAAATCCTACAGGTCTCAGGCACACTGAACTGAATTTCAAACCGGGGTTTCCTTCCGTCGTGTTTGTGGTGTTCAAAGAAAGCACACAATTTGGACAAAGAGCAAGAGGCCGGACCTTTTTAGTGCCCTCAGTTGTTTATAGCCGCAGAGCAGGCATCCGGAATGCATATATGGTGATCTCAGACCGACAGAGCGTAAACTATCGTTTCATGCGAGTCATTGTTTTACTGTCTTGAGTCTCGTGAACACACACCGGCTTCGTTATGGTCTGTGACTCCTACATTCCTTTGTGCATGCAGTTTGATGTGACTGAAGTGCAGGAACATGTGTAACCCCGACTGTACTTTTTTTTTAAACTTTTTTCGAGGAATCATAGTGAAAATACATGTGCGTTGCCTTTCGGAATGCACTGCATGTTATTAATTTGGGATATGGGGGCACAATTCCCCCCACCCCCCCTCCTGCAGATGTTTGGGTGAAGCAGGGAGCTGACAAAAGCCCATTCATTCTCCCTCTCTGGTCGGTATTAATCCCTGCTTCAGCACAAGTTTTGGCTTTCTGAATAAATAATACTTTCCATTCAGGCGGTCACAGGACTTGACACTGGTATCCAGTTTTTTGAAGATGGGCATACAAATCAGAAATGTATGAAGTCTTGTGAACCGTTTACCGCAGCACACCCCGAAACGACATTATCCATGGTTACAGAAACAGTGATACAAGGATGCGGAGGAGAAATAAATGAATAACTAAAACTGAACTAAAAGAACGACTTCAATAATAGCTGACCTCTGACCTGAGGCTGAGGCACGCTGCTGTGAACGGGGGGGGGGGGGGGGGGGGGGCAAAGGTCACGTGCTGAAATGAGGGGGGGGGGGGGGGGGGGGGGGGGGGCACGGACGCGGGCTGGTGCGTAATGAGAAAAGAGCAGCAGTGGGGTTTCTCTGAATGAGAACACGGAGTGTTGTGACCCCAGAACGGCCTTTTCCCCGTCTCCAGAGCCCGGGGCAGGAAGGCTGGGAGAATATGAGCCAGTTGGGACCGTTTGATTGGCGTGTCGATCCTGGCACATACACAGAAAAACTGATGTGGAATATAACCGCCTGAGTACCAAGCAGAAAAAGGCGAAACATGGAGGCTGTGAATGGAACTACTCAAACAAATGAGGGCAGAGATAAAACAGAAAATCGACTGGTCCTTGCAAGTCAACTGAGCGATTGCTGTGGAGATCCCTGCGCTTGGGAACAGGGAGCACCGTGCTCCGTCTCCGACTTATTGTGCTGGAATAATGACCCATTAATGTTGTCATCTGTAAGTACAGGCCCACGCGCTATGGACAAGGTCCATTAAAACTACACCTCACGGATAATTATGTGGCAAAACAAAGGATCAATAAAACCATTTATTTGGAATGGGCCGCTGAAGTGGAGTTCATTCGTGCATGATTGTAAAAAAAGAAAAAGAAAAAAACAGGAAATGGATAGCGGGAGAGGTGCGAGATGTTATGAATGTTGTTGGGTGTGTGGACGTTTAGGACGATAAACTCACAGTCCATTCAACCTATGGGACACGTGCCATTTTTCAAGTACTGAGAGGGCGACACAGATTCTGTCACAGTGGCATCATTAGGAGAATGTATTTGTGTGGACATGCAGCTGCTGCATACAGATCCAGTTTGTATCTCTTTGCTTCAAATGACTCTTGCGGTTTCTTTCTGGGATACAGATATAAAAGAAAAAAAACACTGGCGCCGTGCACTTTCACAAAAATGTCTTGACTGATTGCTTTTTAAGACCTGAACGGGTTCCCCTGGGAACGACGACAACAGCGACGACAACACACCTCCGAACTTACACATTCTGTGTTTACTGGATGGCAGGAAAACACGGAGGATAATAAGGGGATAACTGAAAACTCAATAACATGTGTCATTTCCACCCTTCGACTTGTTTCCCCTGCCTTGTCCTCACAAAGGAGAATTGTTTTGTTCTAAGGCATGCGATAGATAAACTGCCTTCGAGATCCCGCGGTTTGATGAATTAGGAGTACACAGGCTGAGGTGTTGTCACAACGATAACTGCTGCTCCTCTTCCTATATTTACTCGTCGAGGGGCACAGATAATGATGGGTTACGTCGCCAGACGTACGACTAAGCCTGTTATTATTCATATCGGAAATGTATCTCTGATTTTAGGTCAGCGCCCTTGACAGCGCTGGTTTGTCTGCTCGGGTTTCACCGTGCGAAATGCTATATGGGTGCCGTCAAAAAGGGGGGCTGTGTGTGTGTGTGTGTGTGTGTGTGTGTGCGTGTGCGTGGGTTTGATTGTGGCAGTCGATGGCGTAATTGTGAGTCATTTCACTCGGCTTATCTCTGTTAATAATCTTCACAGTGTGGATGAATGAAAATGTGCCCCTCAAGTGTCAGAAACATCTATCAGCATGTCTAATGGAGCCCCTGGTCAATGAAAAATGCATCAGCTGATTCGCTGGGGAGGGGGGTGAACCGCGGTCCTCCGTACGGAGAATTATTTATGGTGGTGGCTCTGTGAGGAAGAAGCAAGGAGGTGGCTGGGAATCATTTTTCACATTTTTTTTTTTAAATGAGCCACCTCGGCTGCGTGACAAAACTTTCACACATCATTCATTTCTGTTTATAATGTCTTATCTTATGTTCATAGGTGTCGGTAAAAAAAAACTAACAATTTGTTTTTTATCAGTGGAGTTATGAGGTACAAATGGAGCCTGGTGCAGTCGGTGAATTAAAATAACTAGAGTGAATCCTTTCTTTATATTATAATAAACCCAGTTTGTGTCCTCTCCACCACCCCTGACATGGTTTGGTCTCAGGAGTGAAACAGCGCCCCCCTGGATTCGGGTGGCCGAAGCCAGCGCGGCAGCAGCTGGCCCTGATGGAGCACAGGTGAGGCTGTGGACCTCTGATTGCATGAGTGTCCAGCCGTGTGTGGCAGTGTGCGTTTTTCCACCGGGGCACGAGGGCATCACCGGGGGGGGAAACAACAGGACAGCGCTGCTAATGCTAGCAGCTAGCAGAGGAGTTGTGGAGCGAGGACACAACAAAATGAGCCTGACGACAACAAGCGCAGGAGGACATTGTGTTACCTGGGGAACTTGCGTCCTGTGAAGTGATTGGAGAGGATGGCCATCCGCAGGTAAGTCAGCAAATCTTTGTGTGTCCCTCTCTTGCTGGCTGGTTGTCTTCTCTCTGCCTTGCTGTGTGATTTTTTTGAATGCGGCGCGTCCTGTCCAGGTGGACAGTGGGGGTTTGCCCCGCGGGCCTCCGCTGTTGGTTGCTCTTCATCAGATTCGCTTGGTTCAGTGAAGTTGTGCTGGGTACTGAGTCTTTAGGATTGTTAGTTGCCTGGCTCACTTGTCGGTATTGGCGATATCTTATGTTTACCAAACGTATAGATGAGAGCGTGCGAGTCATGTTTATGATACACAACATACTGCTGGGAGCCCTCTCCACGCCGTTCAGTACTGCGCTGCACCTGTTTTCAAAATAAGCTTCGTAATATGGACTGTATTGTTTTGCATGTTTTACATAAATACCGTTAAATAACCATAAATAACCACTTTGTTACAACAATTTTTCTAGTTCATTCGTCGGCTTAAATCAGAATGGAGCAACGCTTTGTCAAACTGAATAGCCTAACATGATGGGAGATAAGGATGTAAAAAAAAAAAAAAGGAGCTATCATTTCATTCAGGTGCATGCACCTGTCATTTTACCATCACATAATCTGGACAAAAAAGAATTCACTGTTAGCCACAGTGTTGACGGGAGTTATCCTTTAACTGAAGATGGGAAGGTCTTAGTGTAATGGCTTACAATAAAGCCAGGTCACCCTCGTGGCCTTGGCCTGTCACATTATTGGGAGGCTCAATGTGGAGGAGATACTAGCGTGAATTAAAGCTGCGATGGTTTCGATGGATTATGATTATCATGTCCAACATCATAAAGAAGTTCCATTTTCCTCTGTAACCACTTCAAGAACAAACTACCCTGTAATGGCCAATAGCTTTCCATAAGGAGGAGGGTAACCATGTGTGGCCCTTGTCCCGGTTATCTGTTATTACAAGCAAGTTTGTCCAGGAATTAATGTAAAATGGAGACGGATCCGAATCATGGCTGTGGACACATGAACATGGGATTGCACTGATGTGCCTTTTTTCCACTTAAGTGCATCAGTGCATAATTTTAGGCGCAGCCAAGTTTTTTTTTTCTACTTCACATTTTGGCATCAAATATGACGTTTAAATGGTGCCTTTTTTTGGCAGATTAATCATCAATTTGAGATGGGAAAAGTGGACACGCCATTTCTCTCAAAGGGAAGACTTTTAAACAGTCTTTTTTATATGCCGTAGACTCGGCAGCTGCTAAACCAGCAGATCTTCAGCTTGTATGTCACTTCAGACATTATAATGACCTAATGGCTTTGCCCACATTATATTTGTAAATTGTTTTTGGTTCACATTGTGAATTTCAAGTAACTATGATGAAGTATACAACCTCGTCAGTACAGGTTATTAGCCGTGTTTTGCTTGACTACATTTCTCAGACTATTTCGCACTCAGGAGAGATTTATTATTATTATTATTATTATTATTATTATTATTATTATTATTATTATTATTATTATTTCAAATAATACCGATAATGGGAAAGTACATCATTACCCTGATAGAAAGTTTTAGTGTCCTGTAGCCACTTATGGAATTTAGCTAATGACCAATACCTATCAAAGTAGGATGAGGATTAGGATTCATCTCTTCGCACTGTGTAATCCGGCCATCAGATTGTATCACTCGGGCTGAGTAATCCACTTCCCGTATCCCTTCTAATAATTTTAGGCAGGTAATCAGCGATTTAAAATGGATTATCTTTTGAGACTAACCTTGCCAACCGTGTTAATCTATTACACTTCACCCTAATGTAATTTCATATTAAACTGGGTGACAATTCATTAGGTGGGGGCAGCAGCACTGTGATACTTGACACGCCGCAATTACAGCCCGTAGCTGAGGGCCCTGACCCCCAGAATGGACCAACAGTGACAGCGACCAGTAAGGCTAATGGAAATAGTGGAGTGAGATGGCTGTCATGCTCTCAGCAAAGGGCCTGACCGTCCTGGGGGGAGAATAGGCTTTGTGTAATTATTTAGCTGGGACATGTGCCGGACCATTAGGACTGACCGGTGAAAATGGAGATCAGATGGAATGTGAAATGTGCACAGGAGCTGTGGAGAGATGAGCGCTTGTTGAGAAATGTTGCCCCGTGCGGGGAAAGCAGTTCAATCGGCCTCCGCTTTGGGCTACAGAATGTAAAAAAAAAAAAATTGAATATTTAACCTGACTTTCAACGTCGCAGCTGAGCGCCCGAGATTAACGAGACCAATAAAGGTTTTACAGCCCCGTGTGATTAAGACATTAAACCACCATAGGTGTGATAATTTACTTTTAACTATAGCAATATTCCACGAAACCAGCGTGTCACGGAGTTTTTTTATATATATTTTTTTATGTGGATCTCAGACTTTAATTTCAACAGCTGAACGTGTTTGTGGCCTCCTTTTTTTTTTGCTTTTCCTCCTCTGTTTTTACAGCTGCATGACCACACAGTGTGTCATTCCAGCGGATGAAGTGGGATCAGCATTTGGAGTGCCAAATCCAAGTCTTTGGTGATGAATCGCATACTCTGTGCTCAGCCGTCTTGTAGTTCATAAACATTGGAATGTTGATTGATTCCGAAGATTAGAATTGATCTTACCATCAGAGTTTTAAGCAGATCTGGCTGGTGTGTTTTTTGTGTCGCGATGCTGGATGCTTCTGAATTATAGCTCGGCCTGCATGTCAACTCGCATGCAATC
This sequence comes from Colistium nudipinnis, assembly GCA_016785305.1. NCBI lineage: Eukaryota > Metazoa > Chordata > Actinopteri > Pleuronectiformes > Rhombosoleidae > Colistium > Colistium nudipinnis. Next base: position 848,967 of record JAFBJU010000583.1, read on the forward strand.
TTAGGCACAGATGCACAGTGTCAAACCTTCTGTTTTAGGGGTTGAGGGAACGGGATGTTCCATCGTGTGAGAGTGAAAGTAGAAGCCACGGAGTCAGTTGGTGGTTTGACTTGTCTTTCATGAGTGGAATATAGATGATGTCCTCAGCATTATCCCAAAGCGATAACCAAGTCAGACATTAGGAACTGCACCGAGGTGGAATTAAATGGCTCATTGCAGAACTTCCAGGCCATTGTGCATTATAAGATCTCTCTAATTTGAATGCGATCCGTGTTTGTTTCTCACTGTCTGGTTGATGAGCCGGTGTCATATTTTAAACAGATGGCTTTGTGGATAATTGGCCTTCTGGCAAACATGAGCAACTGTTGCAGTTATACAGATACATAATATCTGAAGATAAACTCCGGCACAATAAAAGCATTATTTTTTGTATCCTCGGACTGATTTGTAACATGGGCCACAATACCATGATCCTTGAATTTGCTTACATGAATGTTATGAAGCTATATCTAATTGAGTCCTCTCCTGCTTTATGCCACTATTTGTGCTGTGCAAAGGCTCTATGTCTATACACCCAGACCTCTAACTGGTGCCATATGCATTGTTAGTTTGACCTCATTGTATTATAAATCATATTTATCATATATATAACGTTTATATCATTCAATTATATTTCACAGTAATACTTGGCTCATCAAACAATTCCGGTTCATTCAGTCACTGACTTTTAGTTAAAATAATATTTTCAATCAAAATGATCTTGTCATGCTACGGTGATGTCATGCTGTATTTGTCTTTTTATGAATTTTATGTTAAATGCCTGTATTTATGAAATAGGTTATAGTGGCTGGGCGAGAAAAAGTAAGCGGTCTTACTTTGGAGACAATATTGATGGGGCAAAAATAGATAAAGCTACTTGGCACATAAATCGTCCAACATAAATATGGCAGGGCCCACTATCAACAAGATAGTGAGAGAACAAGAATGCTGACTTCAGTCATATTGCTGATGGCAGCAGTTACTGACACTAGTGTACTTTTTCCGATCGAAGTTTATTAATACTCACGGAGGCGCCCGTTGGGAGGGATGTGTCACTCCACCTCGGGGGGGTGTTGAATCTCACAGGTTAAACTTAGAGCGCGAAGCGTGGGCCACCTCTCCACCTGCTATTCTCCATTACAGTCGGCAGTATGCATCAGACGGACTTGCAGACAAGCGGGTGTCCACAGCGTACGCGGTGATCATCACTGAACATGACTGAGCTTGGATCTGTGCGGCAAACACACATCGACACTGAGCAGTCAATGTGTTTTTGTCGGGTTTTGCTTCGATTGAGCATGGCTGCTGTTCATACTGATTATAAAATACTTCTCTTTGAATGAATATATCTGTAAAGTGAGAAAAAAAAAAGAAGAAGGATGTTCCTTGCTGCCACTTATTCATTGTAAGAGACAAAAGCCTTTGTAGTATCTCCGTAAGGCTGTGCTTGGCGTAGTAAAACTTTGTGCTAAACGCCAGTGTTGGCGTGCTGATGTGCTTTTTTGCACAGCCTGTTAAAGGTGGGATTATTTTGTATTTTGTTTTGCGCTTCCTTTCCGCTGCCTTGTTCTTTATAAAGCGTGGGGACACAGGTTGAGGGGCTCACCGTTGTCCCACCTTTATGCCCCCAGCAGGGGCACTCGGAGCCAGATTGACGTCTGTGTCAAATAAACAACCAAAATCGCAGGAGTGCTGCGAATGCCGTTCAAGCCTCCGACTCCAGAGAGAAAAATTCCACCTGCCATGCAGACGATGGTGTGAGACGGAGGCGGGCTGAGACCAATAGTTGAGGATGCCAGAGGTGAAGCCAAGTCCCACTTCCTCCCAGACGAGGAGTCATGTGGAGGGCTTATGGTTAACTGCCGCCGCTTAGCTTCCACCGCCGTTGGCTTAAGAGCAACCAGACAGCCACATGAAGGAAGAGCGAAGAGAGACAAAGGGGGAGGGGGGGGGGGGGGGGGGGGGGGGGGGGGGGGGGGGGGTTGGTTGGTGACGGGAAGTGAGGCGGGATTAGGAGCATGGATTTGGATGCCGGCGAAGGGTAACCAAACGGTGAGAATGAAGGGGAAAAAAAACTGTGAGCAGTAAAGCCTGTAAAGGCGAGGGAGATTCAGCGGCCCTCCGCTGAATGCTGGGATATAAAAGATGGCTGCTCCTCCAGCCGAGGCCTGGTGTGTCTAAGCCGCAAGAAGACCCCCGCATAACCTTCCGCTCATTTCAATGACTTTAGAAATGTTATATCTGCACAAATTGAAATCCTTTTTTTCTGGCGAGTGGACAGTGGCCGAAGTGTTTCTTCACTGTAAAGCAGTGGTGTGTAAAAGTACGTCGCAGCACGTACGGCCTTCAAGGATGATTATTTTCGTCTCTCCTACAATCTGCCTTAGCCAGCCTTCTCCTTCACTGTTGCTCCATCTCAGGAGTGTCCATGGTTACAGCGAATTGAAAATTATTCAACCCACGATTTTGAAATCGGCTCTGCCCACCGAGGACAACCGGTGTTCATTTTGGGGATGTGCATTTAGATGTCTGCGCGGCCGTCACTTTGTTCATTGACTCTCGATTTGCTGCCGGGGTGCGCGCGGAGATCGAGTGGCAAAAACATCCACTGGAACTCTCTTTGTATGTATGTTCAATCTGACAGGCCGATTGGACTTTTCAAAAGATTTGCTGAATTTAAAGCCATGGCTGTCAACCTCTGGGTATTAGTGTCAGGGCCCCACGTTGCGGTACACTGACCCATTATTTTCTTTTGGTATAGAAAAAAAAAAAAAAAAAAAGCACCCCTGACCTGCAGGATTTGTCAAATCCTCGCTCCCTTAAATGTTGGAGGCAAAAACATTTTCCTCACTAAAAGGGAAAGTAGCCAATAAATGATCCATGACAACCTTGTTTGGAAATTACTTTCTTAACAGCAAAAGTGGACTGGTTTTCCAAGTCTTAATGAAGAACAAGGCCCTTTATATTTTTAACATATTAAATTAGCATGTGTTCAGAAAGTTAAACATCGCTCCTTCTACGCCAACTAGCTTCTCTCACTTCATTTTCACCTTGATTCTCTGCCGACTTAAGAGTGTTAACTAATACCTAGAGGTATGCAGCAGAATAATTCACACAAGTGAGATGACAAGGGTGTCAGGGGTTTAATTACGGCGTTAAAGCTGCCGATAGCAACAGTCTCTGTGCCTCGGAGAGACGAAAGCAGAGACGGAGAGAAAGAAAGCGAAAAAGATTGGCGGGTCGAGAGTTATCCCCCCCCCGCAGCATTATGGGAGTGTTAAACACTGCTAAACAATTAGAAGTGCGATCCACGGGCGGCAGAGGCACGCCGAGGAACTCCGCTTTACATCTGGTCGGAGTACGGTCATAGATCATCTGCACTTGCCGCCCCCGCTTCCTTTCTCATATTTCCAACTTAGGCAGGGCTGCACACTTTGAATTCTTTTCTTCTTCTTTTTTGTTGTTGTCGTCTACATGCGAAGGTACACAGGAAGCCGGCGCTCTTTCGTCTCCAGCTGATTGCGGGGATGTTATTGCCCTGACTGAGGGTGACAGCAGCTGTCACGCCTGTCAAACGACTCGGCCTGCAGCATATCAAACTGCAGGTTATGGTGTGACTGGTGACATGCCCAATCAGCCATTAAAGCCAAATCACTGTCAGTGGTACATGGCCGCTGACAATCAGTCATCACAGGGAGGAGGCTCATAGGTGCAATTGGACTCAAGGTGATGGCGAGGACGGCTGGAGGTGACCAAATCTGAGATTTCTGAGGTGTGTTCTTTTATTAAATATTGGACATTAGCCAATCATATGGTTTCCTCCCAACATGATGGAGCACACAGTTTGGAGGTCATCGTATTGTCTTGTCCTTCGTAGAGATGATGGGAGGATTGTCATTGGGAAATAGGTGACACCTGTTCTATGTGTACCTCCAGACAAACTGCCTTTAAGTTGTTGTGAGACAGTAACAGTATCCCATCCACATTCCTTTCCCTTGAACACTAAATTCCAAGGAAAATCCTTAAACTTCAAATCTAACTAGCCAGGCAGATGGTGTTCACCGTAATTAGAACATTCTAATAAAGTGTATATATTATCCACACCTGTTCGAACACACCAATAAAATGATTCTTTAAGTAAAGTCTAATAATTGAAATTCGGTTTTGAATTTTAATAAGGAACATTGTTGAGTTGTTTAAATATTTATTTTTAAAGCAAAATACAGTTTTAAAAATATTCAGCTGCACGTTAAAGCCATACTGTACTGCTATCTGAGAACTATCGAATAATCTACTAATCATTAAAGCCACAAATTGAAGGAAGGTGTGAAAAAACACCTTCAGGATCCTATTTTTGTTATGTATGTCAGACCCATCACTTAGTGCTTGGCGTCTATATGAAAGCAACAGTAGTTTTCTTGAGTGCTCCCCGATCTGTAAATTGGACAGCATTTGCAGTTACCATCCGTAAGGTCTGGTCTCACCAGCTCAACCGGGACCGAACTCGTTGAAACATAATGAACTGGATTCATTCTCTGAAAGTCAGTGGGCATCCATTGCCTTAGGTATTATGGTATCACAGATCAACCATATTATTGTATGAATCGGACCATCCAAGCCTTAAGGATAAGCAACAATAGTAAATAGCTGAATGAAGACAAATATTGAATGATAACAAATACCTTTTATTGCAGTTGCATTAAAACCAAATGCGTCAACTGTGCGCCCTCTGAATTTTGACTTTCCAAAGCCAGTCCACTCTAAGTACGGGAACAATAAACAAAACAGTAAAATGTTCCATAACCACTCCATAAAAGTTTTACACCGAAGCAGAAGTGAACAATTTTGGGTCACACATAACTCCAAAACCAGTGCGCACAAGACTGATGAAAGAGACTGAAACGGCCGAGGAAAAACCCTGTCAAATGCCAAGAGCTGCAGTCTGAGATTGAATCCAGGTCTGTCCACGGTGGAATATTGCAGCTATGTTGTAACACTGCACAGAGGGCCATACGCCCCATAAAACATCAATTGAAGCTTTCTGAATCACCCCACAGGTCAGGTATAAACCAGGAGTGATGGCCCTTTGAAACTGTGGGTTTGGTGTTTCCATTTGCGCCAGCTAGCATTGGAAACTTTTGGGACATGAAAGGAGCCTCTGGAGGATGGCAGGTGGAGTAACGGCACAGCGGGTCGGTAAAACACACTGAGAATAAAAGTTAATGAGGCCAACAGAGCAGTCGCAAATGTAAAAAAAGAAAATTGTTGAACCCCGAGGGGGTAGAGATACAGGGTGTCTGTCAATCACATTGTGCAACTTGTGAAAAAATGCATTCCAGCGGTGAACAGCCAGGCAGGGTGCAGGAGGAGGGATGAGGTGAGGATGAGGCGCAGATGGAACAGAGGGGGGAAAAGCACCCAACCTTAATCCCGTCAACTTTCTCCCGGAGGAAGCACTTTTTTAATTCCAGATTTATCCCTCCCTGGGGAGGGACCGTTATCAGCTGATTCTTTCTTCCTCCCCGTGCCCCCGTTTTCCTCCCATCCCTCACCCCCCACCCTCCCGTCCCTCCTTCTGATGCATCTGCCAGCTGTGATAAGGCGGACAAACGTTACCTTTACACGGCTATTAAAACCATTTCCCCTCGCCGTTTTGAAATGATTATCGCCTTAGGGCCCCCGGCTACAGGTTAGCTCACCTCCATCTGCCCGTATCGGGGCGACTCTTTGAGGCTCAGGGCCGGCTGGGCGGTTGAAGATTGTATGCGCGGCTTAAACTGCTTGAATACCGGGGGAGAACGGCAAAGGTTGGGAGGGAGGAGAAGAAGGAGAAGGAACGGAAAAAAAAGGGGTGGAAGGAAAGAAAAGAGCGGGGAGTCCTGACGTCCACAATGCTGTGGCGGATGATAAGGGATATGGTGACAGCTCTTCCTCCCTCTGTCTGGGGCCGGGAGTGACTTTATGTGGGGCACATTGTCAGGAAAAGGGCAGTCTCAGACAATCGGCAAAGGAAGGTGGTCTCTTTCGAGAAGGATGTGCATTATTTGAAGATTTTTCCTATATTTATTATAAACTGGATTAAAATGAAGATATCGCTCTTGATTTGAAGCGCCTCAAGAGGCAATTGTTCGGTGGAACTGCCATTTTTTTCCTTTTTCCATGAACAATACAAATGAAATTCCCCGAGCAAAAAAAATAAATAAATAAATAAGCCATCTCATTTACAAACACTTAAAATCTGCTTACAGTAGACATTTGTTAGCCACTGAGACAGCTACAGTATCTATCCCCCAGTGTGAAGGCTTCCTGCCAGCCGGCACCGTCTCCCAAATCCTCTCAAGCCTTACGTCTGCTCCACAGAGATATCGCCACCGACGGCAGCTGCCGCTGGCTTCCTCCCATTACCTGCACCTCACTTATCTGTCTCTGGCTGACTGATGGTTTGCCAATTTCCTGCTGCCCATTAGAATGTGTCCGTTATTGGTCTTCCATCTGGGTCAAATTTGACCTCTTTTTGTTTAGTTGTTTTCTTTTTTCTAAAGAAATTGCAAAAACAGAGCACAATAATACAATGCTATTTCAGATTAACAAGGGGAAGGATTCCTTTGGACAGTGGCAGAGCCGAAGTGTTCAATAACTCTGTAAAGTTCCAAACTGCTCTCCTTTAACCACTCCTAGAAGAATAACCTGACAGCTGAGGCACTTAATTGAGGTACCAAATATTATACACTAATATTAATTTAATTGCACCGGGAGAACTTCCTCTCTAATTGACCTTGGCCCCCGTACGGCGGAATTACAAAAACGTAACTTTTGCTCACCGCTGCCAGACATATCCTGTAAGGTTAGTGACCCCGCAATCTGCATAGAGAATTAAACCGACGATAAGGCAGGGCTTACAACAGCCTAATGACAAATTATCAGCCACTAGCAACCTGCAAATTAATTTTTAATGTAAACCCTGATAACAAGCCTTGAGGGAACCAGTAAGTACGCGGTTAATAAGACCAACTGGGAGGCAAAAAGGTTAGTGAAATAAAATCCAACTGTCTCTTGTCCTGGTGCGTTAGTGCGCGCATATTAGAAACTAGCGGGAGCCGAAGCTGACACGAGTTGCGCATGCATGTTTTTAATGGTCAGCGCTAAATGCCAAAATCACTTGTTACTTTGGCATTTAATGCAAGTACAGTGGCTCCTTGGGGGCAGCTAGTTTGCACTGAGGAGGGTATTTAGGAGCTCTAAATCTAGACTTGGCTTGTGAACAAGCTGTAAAAAATAATATAAAGCGATGTGAGGAGAATGGTCACCAGTGAGGTCCACCGCTGTTTCTTCTGACCTTGCGGCAAGCGCCGACTTGTTATTCCATACAATCACATAAAGCACCTTTGACTGGAGTAGCCCCTTCACCCAGAGCTTCCGGCCGGTGGCTCGCCACCGACTGGGGCCGCTCAGCCGCGAAGTCGAGAGCCCGCTGAGAGCTTTTCACCCCCTGTGTTTAATGAGCTATGTTCACGTCCACTCCACATCCACCCCAGTCTATCATTGTCTCCAAAAGGCTTTCAAAAAGTCATTTGTGCACTCGGCGTACTTTACCAATTGCCCATTCACGATTGTGCCAACAGCGCTTAAATGGGGCCATTTGCGTTTGATTTAGAATTGGAGCGGGGGGGAAAAAAACATTCTTGGACGGTTAAACTTGGTTGAAAAGATCCTGATTGACAAGAGCTTGATGGCCCCACGCCTGAATCCTGCTATCAGCGCTCACATCAAAAGAGAGTATTCACTCCAAGACATGCACGCTTTTCTGCCTGAACTGCTTTAAAGACCTACACGACAGGGGGCAATAATGTGGCTGTAAATCCAGCTCCGCTCGTCCTTCTCAGTGGCCCATTTTGAGTTTGAACAGTAGTTTTTATTGAAAGAACAAAAACAGAATGGGTAACGTGCTCTCAGGATTAATTGGAGGCCTCGTAGGTGTTTTAAAGCATCCATTCTTCTGCGTCTGAGCCCCCAGGGGTGTTGTTTTCTCTGCCACGGTGTTATGAGGAAATTTCTGGTAAGGGGAAAAAATAATAATAACAGTGTGAACCCCTGCCTGCTGTCACGTGCCGGCTCCTCAGGGAGATGAGGACATCTTATGAGGGAAGCCTTTTCAATAATGGAGTTCACTATTAATCATCTCCCTGGCCTGTCCGCTTCGTGTCTCCCTTCAATTTCATTGAGTTGCCATTTTTCTCAACCAGAAAGAAAAAAAAAAAAAACTCCCGTACCACCGTTCAAGTAATTATCTTCCTTCCTGTGCTATAGTAAGAAAATATTGACAGATGTATTTTTGCCCAGACTGTGAATGCTTTGAATAGATGGGCTCCATCAACCACTGAACGTCAACATGCCACGGGATGGCTCGCCTAGTGTTATTTTGAGAAACAGTTGCCTTTTAATTTGGAAGACGACTTTCATTACAATGGGAGAAATCAATGGGCTGAATTAATCGGCTTATTGTCCAGAGTGCAATTATATACATATTCATAGACCACCAAGCATTGGGGCCCTGTCTCAAGTACTGTCAGAGGCGAGAGAGATGGAGAATAGATTACAAAGGTCTAGGTTTACTCAAATTTTTGATCTCTTGTTTCTTTTTTCCAAATTAACTGATCAAGTTTTCCAAACACTTGGAATGTACTGGCCCCTGCTTAAGCCAGCTGCCTTAAGTTTTTGTACTTAATTTCTTCCCTTGCACGCAGCAACATCTTGACTGTGCAAGGACCCATGTCCTCTGCCTTAGCTATACTGATTTCAGAAATAATTACTTGCCAAAAAACTTAGGGATATATGTTAGGTTATGTATTGTCAGATAACACTAGCCCACACGTCAAATATGTGTTTGTAAGCTGGAGCAAACTTGCTTTACATTCTCAATTATTTCATGCGCTGGGGCTGTGGACTGAGCTCATGTTTCCGACAGTGTACCTGAAACTCTGTCTCGTTGTGTTTTTGAAAAGTTAACATGCCTGGTTTTGGGCCTACCTTTGTGCATGTGTGTGAGCCATAGTTGTTATATTATTTGTCGTAGTATTTTTATAGGTTTAGTCATCCAGCATTCTGTATATTCATGAATCAGTATTCTGATTTCTGATTTTTGTATTTTGATAGCATTCCTTCCAGATGAAAGTAGTGGCCAATTCCCAGTCTAAATATTTTTTTTCCAGTCTACCCCAATATGTATCACTGACAATTACATGCTTTTTTTTGCTAATATTTGCAGTTTGTGCCAAAATATTCAATCCAATACTTTCACGAAGCCCAATTATTTAGCAAAGCTAAATAGGGCAGGATTTGAGTGGCAGCCTCATAATTGGCAAGCATTCAGCCTTATCTTGTCCGAACAAGCCCAGGGGAAATATCCGCTTGTTTGTCTGACTGTGTTTGTATATAAAACATAATGGATATACACAACCACCAGAAGAAATCACATTCCTGATCATTTACATCCATGTTTGAAAGGTATTTGTAAATAGTCTTTATCTTCTTTGCATTAGATTGTTTCCAACCAGCTGCTAGACTGAATATAACATGAATGGCTTGCTGTGGCGTTTGTGTACTTTTGAAGCATGCCCTGAAAATCGCCGTTAATTTTGGCAAAGACGAACTAAATCTGTGAAATACTCGAGTGACAGATCAGTCAGACCGAGGCCTGCGTCGCATTTAACACTGTTGCGGGTCGTGTGAGCTCATGCCAAGGAGTCCTCGTCATCATGACTTATTTACATTGTTTACCCTGGCTGTCCCCCAAAGAGGCCAAGCAGGGGCACGGGCGGAGGGGGTGGGGGTGGCTGAATGAATCACGGCGCCCAACGGGGACCCTGGAACATGCCAGGGATTTTACATATTTATAAAGTCAGAGGTGTGGCTGGCCCGTTTGTGCTGCCCCGAAAGGTCTAGCTCCAGTCAGTCGTGTATTCTCTGTTACCCAACAACAAGCACTACGAAGCAGAGACACCAGAGAAGCTTATGTCTTTGTTACACTCTCTCCCTAGTGTTTGGATAGCACCAAAAAAATAACTTGCGTAAAGAGTGCATTTTTCGTAGACTCTGGTATGTTTGTTGTAAAAAAAAAACCCAAAAAACACACAATTTGAGCCAAAAGCATGTTTGCACATTTCATATCTGAATGCTGTAATATCACATTTAACAAGTTACCACCACAGATGCAGCAGTTTCACATATGGTCTCTGTGTGCACAGTTCGTGCCAGTAGTTAATCGCACTATTTCCTGTAATTCCGGCCCCGTGGTGAGCAGATGACTGATACCCAAACAGGAGACATTTTAAAGAAAAGAAAGACACAAATATGCACCCTATCCTATACTCCACTAATGAAGAGCACATTTTCAGAAAGATTGATGTTAGGAAGAGTACTTTGCATCAAAAGCTTTTTTTTTTCTTTTTTTTTTATATATATATATTGGATGGTGGAGTTATATATATATTAAGGGACTTCAAAGTTCCAGGGATCCTTTGAATATATGCGTCTGATCACTGTCCAAATAACTGGATTTCATCAGGTATTGATTGAGGTAATTTGGCTCGGGCTTCCTGTTTTATTTTTACGGCTCAGTTGCTTTCTGAAGTGCTCTGCATCGCCCTATATGCCGGGTCTGCGGGCTTCCGAACAAAAATAGAATAACCCACAACTTAAGCATCTGTTCAATTAGATTACTTAATTTGCACATCACACGATATGGTGTGTTCATGACCGCACAAGAACCTATTTTGTACCAAGTAGGCAAGACTTATTTTTATCAGCTGACGTCACTCTGATAAACCCGGCCTGTGTTGTGGTAAATCACTATGTGTTATAAAAAGTGCTTTTATTGTGTCTTGTGTGTGTATGTTTATCGTAAAACCATGTCTGTGAGGCACGTTTTCCTAACGGGAAAATAACATTTAGTTGAAATTGAATTGAAATGTTTCGTCTCAGAGGCTAGCCAATGTCAGGAGCTAAATGTTTGTGACATTCGTGAAGAGGCAACTTGAACAGACCTTTTCCATCAGAAGACCTATTCAGATCTTATTTCCTAATTATCCTGACGTACTCCAGACGACACGGTGCTAATCAGCAGCCGAGAGTGTTCCCGGGCCGAGAGAGGAGAGCGTGGTGGATAATGCTCACCTTCTTAAGCGAAGGGTTTATTCTCAGCCTGTGGTTGCCTTGGTGAGCCAGTGCCCGCTGTGAGCAAAAATGTGCAACATTACCGGTTCACCAGGCTCGGAGAAGCCGCGGCGCCACGCGGAGCTCAGTGGGCTCCCCTCTTAGCGTACAGATGGTTGCGGTGGGGCCCGGGTGGAAATAACACTAAATAAAATTCTCCCTCTCTCAGGATGTGACAAAAGGAAAGCGGGGCTACCTCGCCACCACCTGCAACGTCTGGCACCTCTCTCTCTTGCCTGCCAATTAAAAGGCTTAGAAAATGGCCAAGCCTCCAGGCTTAGTTTTGCATAATAACGTTTGCATAAAATGAGACCATCTGTTTTGAAACCTTTAATTTTTTTGAGTGTGACTTTAATGTGTTAATAGTGTGCGCTCTGATTTGCTACGCCATTGATTTCCTCGTGGGCAAGGCTACTGAACAACAAATGAAAGACGTCCAGATCCCTATTAAATACAACACAGGCAGAGTCATAGCAGGGGTTTACAAAGGCATGGCAGTTTGGCATATAATCCTAATAGGACAGTGACCTGATTACTTATACGCAAATCACTTATGTCAATATTGACTTGGAGAAAATGACATGCATGTCAAGCTAATAGATTCTTTTGAATTGGCTGTGGCTTTTTTTTCTAGAAGTTAGTGAAAGGATAGTTCTGGTTTGCTAGAAATTGGGTCTTGTATTGTACTCATGGTAGTGGGCCAATTATGATAATATGGTAACAACTCTGAGAACAGTTGTACGGGCAAAAACGATGGGCTCGGAACAGATTCTTATCAGTTTAGCGAAATGCAGGGCGAGGGCAGTTCCATAGTGGCTTGTGGGTAGGAGATAGCCCCTCTGCAGAGGCTACTGTCTATGGAAATGCCACGAGCTATCTAAATGCACCTCGTAGGGGTCCTCGGCACATGATGGACATGTGAATCTTCCCAGTTTTTTTTTTTGTTATCACATGCACGGCTTTTGCACGCTAAAATGAAAATCCACTCTATAGGCAATTGCTCAAGACTGCCTTGCCGTGAGTTTGGCATTTATTAGGATGAATATTATTTGTGTTCAGATTTACTGCATCCCCAGCCATTTGACATTCACCGTTGGCCCTCCCTTGCTCCAGCTTATGTTAAACATGTCCCTGCCTCTGGCGACCCAGCATGCACTTGACCTCGGGTTGCCATAACTGTACATCCCGGAGTGAGATGCTCAGCTGATTGGAGAGCTACAAATAATTAAAAGACGATCAGGAGTGGCCCTTTTTTGTGTTTTTTTAGAAGACTGATGTGGGGGGCCCGTCTTCTCCTCCGAGGCAATCGCGCTGACAACCTTCATGGTGCCTCCTGGACCGCAAAGCTTGTTTTGAGATTTAACTTTGAATTTTTTTTTCTCATCACAACAAAGGCTCGAGTTAAGCCCTTTACTGGGGGAAAAAAAGGCACAATTTGAAATGGCTGGCAGTTGTCACCACCGCAGTCTCGAGGCCTCCCATCACTTTTGCTTTATCTTTCCCACCACTATACGCCCATTATAGGATTATGGCATCACATATTTGAATACATTACAGTATAAAGTCAGAATGATAAATTCAATCTCAGCTCCCTTTGGGTCCCTTACACATTGTATGCGTTGCACTTTTCTCTAAGGGTTATTTATTTCACTTTGGCACATCTCTCCACATTCACAAAATACCACATCATTATAACGACACAAGTGTAATTAATATAATAGTCAACCCCATTATTCTTCTCCCGCTATTTGTGGCATTTCTTTATGGACACCACTCACCACCAAGGTATCTCAGTAGTCTCACCCTTCAGTTGTGGTAAAACAGCTGCCTCACATTCCTCATCGTCCCCGAAAAACAATTGCTGCCATTCTAGTCATTATAACAAAAACAAAAATAGGCATGGGTTTACTGTGCAGGAAATAAGGATGCAGGCCATACGGCGAGACTTCATCAACAATTCTGAATATGAGATTGACTTATCAGGTGGCCTGTTGGGTGCAATTTAATTATCTCTTTGTTTTGCTGCAGGGATTGAAGGGAGTAGATGGAAATGCAGCACACAGTGAAAATAGCAGGAGACTGCTGGTACCGATAAAAGGTCAATAAAAGCACCAGCATGAAAGAGAAAAGTGATTAGCAGTAAAACTAATAGATGGTGGAATATTGTACTCAGGGAGTCGTTTGAGTTGCTTTGTTTTTGTTAGAAATTGAAGTTTTAGGCTATTTTTTCACCAGTTTCCATTGGAAGCAACTTTTCTTCATTTCCGCAGTTTCCCCTGCTGTGTTTCCTGCATTTTGAATGCAAAGACGTGTGTTTCCCATTCTTTTGCGAGAATTCCTACATAAATGATCCTCTTTTGTCTATAGAATACTATACTGAATCTGACCTACAGTATTTAGCATGTCTGTTCAACAGGAACAAATCATTAATCTTATATAATCCCAAATTAAATAGAATGACGAGTAGAAGTCACTGCAAAAACCAACAAGCTCTCCATCTTATTTTTCTTTTACGCTTCCCAGCACCAGGTTATCTTCTAATAACCTCTGGTGTTATCCGTTGTCCTATCTCCAAATGCAGATTTCATTCAATCACCCTTTGATCATCTTCTTCCTGCGCTTGTCTCCCAAAGTGTTTGTTTTAGCAAACCCACAGGAGCCAACTCTATATCACTTATGGTGATACCGAACAACAGAAGAGATTGAGGTTTTTTACCTCCAGTGTGAGCGCGCTCAATTTGCTATCTTCCCTGCGACTGTGGGCATACGGGGACACCCTCTTCTGCGATGCAATATTCAAAAAGATCTTACATTATTCATCTTTTCCTTTCCTGTGTTTTTGGGGGAGCCATCCTCAAAGTGTCACTGGCAGACCCCTTTAATTTGACAAGCCTGTGAAGCTGGCGTGCGAAATCCTGACGGCTTGGCTGTGCCTCTCCTCGCGGGACGGGCTGATGTGGGGATGATAATGAAGCACTATTTTCAAAAGAATGGATGAATTAATAACCAGTCATTGGTCTGGGAGGAATAGTTCAAAGGCCGTCACGGCTCACACGGCTCCGCATCAAAATGAGAGGAAGCAGGATTAATTTAGGTCATGAAGAGTTTGCCGGGGAATAAATTGTCCTGTTTTTTGCTGTCTCGAGAAACAAACAGAAAACAACATAACTGAGAATAAGTTCAGATCGGAGTCGACGTTCAGCAGCTGTGAGCACACAATTCACAGTGAGACAACCCAACATTTATGACCTCGAGGAGGAATCTGTACGTTGGTGGTTCTTGTGTGCAGCATGCAGATAGTTTATGGGCAGCAAGTATAATGTAGTCTGTGTGGGCAAAAGGATGAATGGTATGGTTCCCATTATCCCCGTACTTCATTGGTGGGGTGTAAATACTGTATGTGTATTTAAAGTGGTTTATTTATTGCTTATCCTCCTGTCTGGTGGTAGACGTAGTACATTCATATTCTGTAGTACAAAATGCAATCAAGAAGCCTTGATGTAGACATATTTAAATGATCATTTCCCATGAAGTTATGAGATGGTGGGACTGCTAAACAGGATATCTCCAAGCATATTTTATTCATCTATTTGTCATATTGTAAGTAATTCTGTGGTGTATTTTTATTACCAAGTAACATGCAATGCATCCTACATAAAATGGTAGGATTCTAAGTTGGCCTAAAAATGAAGAGCAAACATTATAAAAAATATAATGTACTGTATATCTAACTTTGAAAAGTACACATCACAAATCCTTCTCAGTCTCACTTTCGACCTAGACACATATAAGGGACACTAATGACAACAATGTATTGGCACCAAATGTACATTTGAGGAATTAGATTTCCATTGTGAACTTAATTTGTTACTGGAAATGTCTTTCTGCACATGTATGCCAATTGGATTCAACCGCGTCATAAATTTTACTGTATGGCAGTGAGCTCCACGCCTTTCGCAGATCTATCCAAGTGCACTGGTTTTATGCTATATGTTATATCACTACTGCTGGTAGTGATGGTTGGAGATTAGTTTTTTTTATTTTAATGAGTGATGCCTAAGTGATTTCTTTCTTTAACAGGCATGGATGGATTCTCGTTATCATTTTCTTTCTCCCTCTCTGATTTTTTTAAACAGCCGTCATTTCTGGGTCACGTTGTGGTGAGTCGCATGTAACTGGAGCAAATACATATTTTCAACTTGCCCAACTTTTCAATCATGCATGCGCCTCCTTGACGGAGCGGGCTCGGCACACTGAAAACACATTACATGTTTGTTAGCCAACACCCAGCTGGCGGCCGCCCCTTCCCAAGCGGTCCAGAATTAATTTGTTGTGGCCAAATAGTGTGCGAGGGGGAAAAATGTGAGCTGGTGTCTGGATGCTGCGGTTCCCACATGAGCCACCCCTATTTGTCTCAGCAACCCGGACAGCTGCAGCTCTTGCAGCTGGGAGAAAGAGGCCATTAGCAAGCAATTTCACCCCCCCCCCCCTTTCCCCTCCACCACTCCCTCATGTTGTCCTTCCATTAGACAACTCCCTTTACCCTTTCCTGATGGACTGTTTTTAACTTTTAAGTCCACATTTTCACATACCGAAACATGGAAGCCAAAGGCATGTGCATCTCAGGTACGGGGTGCATTGAGCTCCTTGTTTTTTTTTCAGGTCAAGTGATCCGTCCGAAAGATAAACAGAACATGATCAAACACACTGGGGTGTTGAAGGGGCTTTTTCATCTGTAATTCATCTGCCCACTTGGAATTACTTCAACTGTCGGAAGACATGCTGTGGTGCTGTTTCTGAAGCTGAGGGGAAGAATGTCGCCTTGCTTATTAGACCACTTTAGCAATTTACTCGCAGTCAGCAAACAATAAGCCAAAAATAAACAGCCCAATAGGGAAGAGCAACAGCATTATGCTCCCTAAGCCGTCATTCAATCCATCATAATTGAATATGTGCACTATCAAGCACATTCATCCCACATTCTCATTGTCGACTTATTGTTAAACTCAGTGAATGGATGTTGTTGATACTGCTGAATTTTAATGTGGAGCTGGGCTCGTGTGAGCTTGAGGATACAATTCAAACCGACGTGGGCTTGCATGTCGCGAGATTAGGCTTGAATCTCAGGGCTAGTCATTGGGCCTCTCCTGGTGAATCATGTCCCTGGGTGTGTAGCAGGATACTTGGCCAAGTAGGTAATAGGAATGGTGACTGGGAAGATAAACTGGATATGTGGCTCCACTGTCACTGTGTACAGTAATCCCAGCAGCACTGCATCTATCATGACTGCTATTGTAATGAACAGATGGACTCCCACACATGCAGCACAGAGAGGACGAATATGGCATTTTTGTACATGCTGTGACTGTTATTTATTGACTACTTGTTTCACATGAAGTGGCCTGAAACAACATACACATAACGCGTGCGCGTTGTTTAAAAACCACAGAATACTTGCAAAGTATTATACCTGCATACAATGCAACCATTACAGTATGGCTAGGTCAAAGGTTGTGCCTTTCTCAAAAAACACATTTGTGGTCTCTTCCAGATCTGTAATTTTAAACTTGTGGTGAAAGACTTGCGCTGCTGCACTTTTTATAGCACTGCTTTGCTTTGATTAAAGAGATCTTGGTGAATGTGCCTCCCCTCCAGGTATGCATTCAGTGGGTAAATTATCCATGTGCAACCTTTAACCACTGTGTGTCTTTGAGACCGCTCCGGCGTATGCCTCTCCATCTAATTCTGCTGACAAACATCCTGGGATGCTTCTGTTTTTGAAATAAGGTTCATCTTAGGTTTGTTAGCGCTTTCATTCGTGCCTTTAAAAGAAAGTAATTTTCAGTACGCTCTGTGCCAAAGCAGTTTCTGGCAATGCTGAACATGTATTTTTTTTATATGGTAGAAATACAATGAAATCTAGTTATGTTCACACAGGAGGTGGGTGCCAGAATAAAAACTGCAATTGCGGTACCTTGCTTGCATTACCCTAATCTACCATATGAAAAAAATAGAAAGTTATGTATATATGAAAAAAAATGACAAGGAATGTAAAATGATTACCCCGAGGCATTAGCTTAACATTTATAAGGATTTTCTTCAATGTGTAATATCTCAGATGACCTAAAAAAAAAAGGAGGCTAATTTGCATATTGTTTTGTCAGAAACAAAAGCTGAGGTTATTGTTCTCTGGTCATCAACACCCAAGGCCATAGATGTGCATTAATGCAGAGAACGGCAATAATATTGTTCCTCCGTTTCTCGACACAGTGTATTGTGACACAATCTTTTGATAAATACTGTATTTTTTTTTTTTATACTTATATTTTCCGAAGCAATACTACATACGTGTGCCAAGTGTCCTATTTTGGTGGTGTACCTTTTAGGTGCTTTATGTGTCCTCAGTTTCTCAGCTTGTTTTTGTATAGCTGTTCTCTATGGTGAGGTTAATGGAAAAAGCAGGGTTTCATTGTGTTAACTGTGCGTCGCCCATGTAACTCTGCTCTGCAGTGATGCAACACGCTGACTCTGTTGTATCACAGCTGTCATATCCAAACACTGTGTCTCTGATCCTGGCCCGGCATTACCGGATGCTCCCCATTATGTGTAGCCCAATCATGCAGAAGCTCAACCTTCACTTTTCACTTCAACCTGTGAACTGAAATTCTTGTAACTGTCCCGGTTTAGTTTGAGTGGAGCAGCTTAAATGCAGAATAACATTAACTTGGCGGTGCTCTTTTATTACCATTTTTTGCCGATACTTCTCAGCCAACTTTAGCGTTACCAGCTGTCACTGCAACTGGCCAATCGAAGACAAAGTGTTGTTTCAAAGCAAATTGACTACACAGATTTGATAGTTGTCAATGTTTTTCGGTGTGTGCATGTTTGCGGGAGTGAAATGGCAAAGACACAAGGAGATGATAGTTGATGGGGGCCGAGTGAATCCATGCTATTCAATCAATCACAAAATGTGTTAATGCATCCTCGGGAGACATAAAAAGAAAAAGGGGACACATGTGTGACATGTGTCACTTCTGAACGTGGTTTTAGTGATTGGGTGACTCGGATTGGATTATATTGCTCGATGTTGAAGCCAGGTCTGATGATGTGATGTGTTCAAGCATTTGACTCGCTCACATTTTCACCTTTTTTATGATTAGGAAGGTTTAGATGGTTCACTGTCGAAGTTGATTGCGAACTATAAATATTGATGGGAAAATAAAACATAATTACCTGAAATTACATTTAGCACTTCTTCCAACCCTCTCAGCCCTTGATAATGTTGCATTGGTTTTTGTTCATGTTGCCGTGTGTTTTTTTTCAGGCTAATTTTTTTAGCCTGACAGTCCATTCATGTCGGTGAACATTATCAGCACGGACTGAAATAAACGTTGCTGTTTATTAGCGCATCGTGTCGTGCTGTTAAACTGACCGAGGCCCCCTAAAGTCTAGGCTGCATGTCATTAGTCGAGGCCAACATTAAAGATGAACGTAAAAGACAAGCCACGAATGCTCACGGCCTCCTCTCAGCTCTTCGATCAGAGTTAGCCGTACGTCGTATCAAACATTTTCCTCGAGCCTATTAGTGTAATTAGCTCCAAAGCTGATCTCTCTGCAAGATAGGTCTTCAACAAAGCCACTGACCTAGAATAATGTGAGGCAACGGAGTGACGATGAAAACATTGTTGACCGAGGGCTCGGAAATGAAGAAGTCATAACGTCACGTTTTCGTGCCTACGGAGGCATTGGATCTCTTTACCCTTTCAGCTATGTGAGCTTAATTGCGCCACAAGGTAGAGGTCGTCTAAATAAATGGTTTCGATTTGTCAAGCAAAAAGATTTGCCAATGTCTTTGTCAAATGTATTAAGGGGGACGGCATGATGAGGACAAAAGGGACTAATAATCACACAGTGGCATCTTTTTCCCTCTTTGAATAACCAAGACTTGGAAGCAGACACTCCGCTTTACTAGCACACGGGACTTCTTTTCCCTCAGGGTGCGACGCATGCCTTATAATCAGCGAGTTGCACACAATCTACACATATGGTGCTTTCATTTGCTCTGTACTTGTGTCGCCGCCTGTGCGAGTGGTTATTTCATTGTTGTGTTTAGCCTGTTTTTTTTTTTCTTCCTCTTTTTTTTCCTTTCTGCTGGAGAAAGTGGCTTATAACATGAATAATTAGTGGCTGTGATAAATTGCAGCGAGCCTCATCCCAAGAGGCCACGCTAGAAGTCTTGCTCAAAGACGACAGTCTCCCAGTCTCTTTAAATGAGCTATTTTTACTCCAGCAGTCAACAGGCAGTTGGGGGATTCCACTACATTCTGCTTAGTCTTTGGAAAATAATCTATAATTACTCTGTGGTACATCTGTGTGCAAATTAAGATATCATGTCTAATTAAACCTCTCCAAAGGCAGACGTTATAGTACAAGGGTTGGTAGTATGGTGTCCTAACTGCGGAGTTGTACATTTCCTGCTCTAATATTTCAGCTTTATCGCTGTGCTTCTACTGTACTCAGTCAGTGATTAATATGGACTCGCCCTTGATTTAAAGCACATGCTGTAAGTCGTGCAACGGATTAACAGACACTGAAAACGAATGGCAGTCACAAGGCTACAGATGATCGTGATGGTGTGAAATATAAAGAAATGTTTCAAATGATCGAAAGGCCCCAGCTTCACTACGGCGTATTCTCAGTCTAAGTGTGCCTTTGAGTAGCTTCGGTGCCACTGTGCCTAAGAACAACATCTTGGTTCAGGTTCAAACAAGCTTTGGTGTATTGGGTACGTGTTGATCAGAACCTCCTGCATACAAAAAAATAAACCAATGCCACCTGAGAAAGTGGGTCTTGGCCTGGTTCCAAGTAGACTCTGGTAGAGTTTGTTTGGAGTGCGGAATGCAAACGCGATGAATGACAGGATGGATAAAGGGATTTAATGTGATTTTGGCAAGGATTTATATTAAATTTGGCATAAATCTGCTGATTATGAACTTTAATGCTAAGTTCTTAAGTCATACTCGGTAAATAAAATGAGTAAAGCAGTACAATGAATGCATACTATTTATTTTGCTTGGTGCAACCGAATGATGCAACTTGTGCAATATGCATAATTTCAACTTGCAACATTGACCTTTTCCATAAGCATCAAAGTTTTGAAAAATCAGGCTTCCAGAATTGAAAAAAAAATCTTCTTACGCTTTTGCCAATTTATTGTAAAGTCTGACTGGAGTGATTTCCCAAACACTACTCTATTTACTACAATCTTCCTATTCTGTAGATGTGTAGGATAACATGCACAGTCATCTTTCTAGAGTCCGCCAGCCTAGTATAGTGGGTGAACACAAAGTGGAGTGTGTTTGTGACACGGTCCACAAAGCGTCCAGCCATGATGTCAGGGGACGTCTGGCCGCCAATGCATGCCCTGCTGACAGGCAAAAAAGGCTCCAACAAAGTCCAAAGGTTTGGCGATGACTCATTGTCTCAGCAAATGTTATTCTAACTGATGATTAGCTCCATCTGACATGTGCAGTCAGTCCCACTCTATTGACCAGTTAATTCGGGTAAATCCTTCTTTGAAGTGCTGTGAGAGCGGCTCCAAGGTTGCTCATCAGAATGCTCCTTTATCCAGCGTTTTCAGTCCTCCCTTGATGAAGGAGGGGGGTGGGGGGGGGGGCGAAATATTTGTGAGAAGTCATCAGCATTGTGGGTTCAGAGTTGCTGGTGTGAATGTAAGAAGATTGCATTGTGAGGTGAAACGGCAGATGTTTTTATCTATTCTTTGGCTTGGAGTCTGCTGTTTGAGGTGTGTGTGTGTGTGTGTTTTTTTTGTTGTTGTTGGAATTTTAGGTATGTTGGATATGTTTAAATAAATAAACAAATAAAAACAGAGAGTGAACATTAAACATCGTTGCAGAAGCAAGCTGTATGTGACGACCTGACTTTGTTACCTCACTTTGTTGGCACAATTACTCACATGGCATGAACAAGGTTCATGCAGTTTGGGAGACAGAGAAATGTCAGTGTGCTGCAGTTTTCCTCTTGTCGTTTGTGCCACGTATGCGCTTCTCCTTTTTACCTGGCTCCCACATTAGTCGAGTACAGGCCACGATATCCTCTTTGACTCATTATTCATGTGAACGCTGGCAGACTTAGTATTATATTCTGCACCGCATGCCCTGCGAACGTGATACCGAACATAATTGCATGCTAACAACATATTTAATCACTCAATATGGGCGCTTTTGTACTCCCCGAGTTCATTTGGTTATCGCTACAATTTACTGATAAGCCGCATAAAAGAGATAAATCAGCCCATTCTCATTCGCACCTGGGAACTGCTAGAAGGAATAATAGGAGAAGGTAAAAAAAAAAAGAGAGGGGAAAAAAAAAGCCAGGCTTGTGCCACCTGACTGATGAATACACTCATGCATGTGGACACTTTGCTGGCGCACAGAGAATAACAGGGAGGGGATCTGGCACTTCATCAGCTAGACCCACTACTGGGAAATCGCTGGGCGAGAGCGATGAGGATGATGCGTTTATCTAGCTTCCTCTGTGATGCATAACTGGCTCTGCTGGCCCTGCTCTCGCGGCGCACAGTGTGCCTTCAAACCGCAAGTTTGGATGCATCAGACACTGCTCACTTGACATATTGCGGGAGTTCTGGGTTCAGTTAGAGTCAAACAAAAGTGGGTTAATTGAGTGTATCCACAGTGACCCTCTCCAGTTGTTTTCATTAATATGTAATAGATATTCCACACGCTTCCGCTGCATCTAATTGAAGTTTTCAGCATAATCTGCCTTTGGTGTTGTGCGGCACCATTTGCTACAGCCTGGCCTGTGTTTGTGAAATATTGTGCAAATCAGAAGGTTAGCCATTAGAAGATTCACAGAAATGAGGCTTGTACACTCCAATCTGGAAAGAGATTACAGCTCAGGGCGCATGCAAGATCATTTGTGTGTGTGTGTGTGTGTGTGTTAATTGGCAGCCTAAGAGAGATTCTTCTGTCAGCCCAGAAAAGAGTAACTCAGACCCAGGGCAAAACAAATTATTCCAGCCTGCGCACCAAACTCGCACTATATTACGGTTTCACAAACCAATCCTGGTACATGAGGGGCATCTGTGTTGCATGGTGTTGCAGGAATTCTGGTTAATTGGATTAATGGATAAATGGTCCAGTTTGGGTTTCATTTACCCAGGGCACCAGCAAACTGGATATGTGGAAAATATGTAAAAGTCTTAGCGCAGCTTTCAGCATTATTTTGCAATTGTAGTACTACTTCATGAAAACATTGTTTTAAACTTTAAATCAGCAAAGTTGAGGTGAACAGCTGCAAATTAACCCCAGTATAATGATCTGTTACCTCTTTTGTTTGGCAGACAATTGATGAATATCCTCCATTTGACTAATTTTGCTTTTCATTTCCAACAGTCATCTTAGCCAAGCACCTAAAACTTTGTTGATTGCCGCATTAGCATTAAAGTAAACTGACAATAGTCAGGAGAGACATCCCGAAAGTAGGATGTGAGTACGCGTGGTGGTGGTGGTGGGGGGGGGATCCCAAAACACACAAAGGTAAATAATATTTGCTTCTATTTCTGCTGATGGCTGTCAGAACTGCAGCACATACGGTGGCAGCTCGGGGTATGTGTGCATACTTGTGGGTTTTGGTGTGTGTATTGCAGGGCCTAATTATCATGGAGGAGGGAGCGGAGGGAGGGGCGTGTGTGTGTGTGTGTGTGTGTGTGTGTTTGTGTGTGTGTGTGTGTGTGTGTGTGTGTGTGGGGGGGGGGGGGGGGGGGGGGGGGGGGGGGGGGGGGGCACAGTCACCCCCACACACACACATCCCCCACATCAGTCTGGCAAGCCTGCCTCTCTAATAGAATAGCAGTGGAGCATGCTTGAAAAGAGGGGCCGGGTTTGAAAGCCTTTGATCAGCCGTCCCCTGTGACATCAATTAACCATTAATGTGCAATAGTAGAGCAGGAAGATGGAGAGCTGTCCAGGGTCACATCCATTCTACAGCCACCCAGCGTGATAATGACGTCTATTTAACCCAACGGTCTATTCCTGCAGTTCGCTGTGGGTGTGTGTGTGCGCGTGTGTGTTTGTGGATGATGCTTGTGCAATGAAACTCTGTATAAGAAGATTAACCATGGATACCCAGGCTCTTGTGAGCATCACGTGGCATACTCCCCAAAATAGGAACTCCTATAATTATTTTCAGAATGAAAGCTACAGTTAAGCCCTGGTGATGGAAAATATTACGCGCATTTAAAAGGATATTTACTAGTTTGTGTGTGCAGAGAGGAAAAGGGTGTATCTATCTGTCCGTCACTTTTCGCGTCAGGCCACACGCAGCACCTCGGACTAAACGGCTGTCTACGGAAGCTGTGCGCTGTGGCCAGCAGGCTGAGAGGGACAGGACTTTTTTTGCCTTCGTATGCATGCGGCGTTTTAAGCCGTGGCCAGAATCGGAGATTGGGGATCTTTTCCCTGGGATGACTTCACATTCACTTTCCCTTCCCGGCTTTATAAGCGCTCCATTTTCGTCGTCTCTCGTTACCATCCTCCCTCCTCCCTTCTTTCTGTCATCTGTCTTACTCGTTTGGCATTGCTGTTCGACATCTGGCAGTGGCCAGACATTCCCAAGCCGATGACCAATGTTCTCCCATAACAAGGATATACGGCTCCATTAGCCTGCAACTGATTATTTAATCATTTCTTAGATGGCTTTAATTGAAATGGTATGATGAATGGTGCGCAGGTTCACTCTCTGCAGATAGGTCTAATTATGCCTCTGTCCTCGGTTGCTCACCTTGGATCCGTCTGCCAAGGGCCACTTCAGTCAGAGGGATGGCGTAGGACAGGGTGGGCTACGTGTTTGGACCAAAAGATAGACTTGTTTGTTGGAAGTTTTTTGGACAGTTTCTGATATAAGTTTGAGTTGCATATTTAATATTGAGGCCTGTAAGTGTACACTGAGATAACGTGTATTGTTATGGCACAGTCATCATGGGGTAGTGACCGTGGTAGATGAGAGTGTGACTTTGATGGAGGAAATTGCAGAGCTCCATGTATGGGTAGGTTCAGGCAACAATGGCTGTCATGGTTATGGTTAGGGACAGATGTTAGTGAGTAAAACATTGTGTGTTGTGTTCCAAGTGACTGTTGACCTGCCATTATTTAACCACGATCAAGATCTGAACCCAACCTTAATGTGCAGCATTTTCTAACCATGCTGATGAAAGGCATACTGTTCCATTCAAAATATAATTGCCATTGCAAATTAGCAGCATATGTAATTAGTCAACTTATACAATAAGCTTTTCCAACTCAGTTCATCTTCTTTTCTTTTGCTCTCAATTTTGAAAAAGGCATGTCCACATTATATGTTGTATCAGATTTGAGCTGTTTGTCCAAATAGAGCCAAAATGCCACCAAACCAATATGGTGCTGAACTGACATTTATAACAATTTCCCGATTGCACCATTCATATACATTCATTATCTCAGCATTCTGGGGAAGGTCTCGTCCACGAGCACCATTTATTAAGCCCCTTTCACACCGGACAAAAAACAACTATGCTCTGGTTTTGTCTTCAGTATGAAAGGGTACAATTTGCATTCATTGCCCTGTGGTGGTCACAGGTATTTATAGACGACGGCTCCAATTAAAATGACGAATATCTGAAACCTTGGTGGACACCCAACCGGAGGCTGGTGAAGACCCCTCTATTACTTGACTTAAAAACTGCTTAATTTAACCAACCTAATCAACCAAGATAATGATCACTAAGCATTTAAAGGAAGGGTAGGGAAGGGTTAGTCACCCCCCCTCTGTAACATCCCTCTCTTTCATTCAGCTGGTGAAGAGTTCAAGAGAATTAAGTAGACGATATAACAAATAACAAGCATATTATAGCTGTCATTTGTATTGTTTGTCAAACCTGATTTTCAGCTCAAATGCCAAAAGAAATAGACAGTGCATTTGCTTCTATTTTATGACGGGCTCAGAGCAAAACCGAAACACGTGGAAGACAACGCACACCGTTTCTCCGGCTGGCTCGTTCATGACCCACATTATAGTGACGAACAGTTTGAGGGCAGAGAGGAGTGATGGCATACCATGTGTTCGTGATATGACATGTAATTTTGCCTCATGAGCTCTGCCATCACTCGCACTGAGATTAGTCAGGTCTCTAATCTATTGATCCCGCAGGAACGTTCCTCAATAAGTCTCTCAATGGCTTCGTACTTAAACCCTCATCAAAGGCTGAGGCGATGCGCCCGTCGAGCTGTTTGTGTCAATACGTTTAATGCGATGCACTTCACGGCTCGCCTGAGACACCAATGGCGGCACCAATGATTATAAAAAATATCCAGCTCGAGACCCAAATAAAAATTAAATAAATAGAAAGTAAATTCTCCCCTCGGAGGGTGATAACGGGGAGCGCTCGGGGACAAGATCAGGGAAATGTAAGACAAATCCCAGTGCTGAGCTTCAATTCTCCTGCTGTCATTTCGTGATCCCTCCCTTCCTTTCTTCTCCTCTTCCCCGTAAACACATTACCACCTCACCATTCAGACAGCCGCGTCTTTGTTGCCCGTCGTCCCCGTGTCGTTCCTTGATGGTATGGATAACCCATCATGGCATTGTGCGACGTGTGATCCTAACTGACAGTAAAAAGGATAAATGGCGTGAATGAGCACTGCACCAAGCAAAGTAAATGCAAACTATCATCAAAGACACACAGCTTGTTTATTTCTGGGATGAAATGAATGAAAATAAATCAAAAGCCTATTGTGTCTGTTGACGTCGTCATCATCATGGAGATAGACATTTGATGGTTGATCTTTTATTGCTGACATATTACACTAATTTGCAGATTTAGCAATGCAAATAGTTAGAAAAGATCTAAAAATAAATGAAAACTAAATGACAATTATTATGATTATACGCTGAGCTCTAAAATGTTAACCATGGCAATCATAATGTATTCCAGCTAACTGCATTTTGTGTGCGCGGTATACATACAAAGTTACCTAAATGTTGAGTGTAGCTAATTTAAATATGGAAAAAAATATGTAATTTAGTACGGTAAGGCCAGTGTCTCCAGTGGATGTGTTCCAGACATGCTTTTCAGTCATTTGACTTCTGACGCTTGACTGATTAAACAGTTTTTACAAGTGCAGCTCTTCATAATGACACTGCGCTTAGAACATGTAAACGGTGAGCCAAATATTTGTTTGATGCCTGAAGTAGTTTTTCATTTTTTGTTTCGCCCAAACCACCTGTCAATCAAACACTTGGTCTTTGAATTCTTATACTGGCATGCTTGTGCAGTGCTTTTTGTTCTTCCCTTACAGTAATGAGACATGTATTTTCAATAGTTGAAACTGATTATGCATAATTATAAAAGGAATTTGATCAAATTCCTTTTTGACAGGGTTCCTGAAGAAAGGACGTGGCTGATTCCATACGGAGCTGTAGAACTTTGTTTTACCTGACTTTACCAATGGATGACTGGCCAACTACAGAGGTACGTTATTAGAATTCTTATGGAGAGTGAATGTTTTGATTCTTTTTTTTTCAAAGAACTGTGATTTGATTTAAATAGCTTAATTTTATTGACAGTGGGTCAATACTGTTCCGCATGAACCAGGATAGTCCCTGTTGCAGTTAAATGTCCTCTTGCAAATGCATGTTTGTTCATGTCTGAGGTTAAAGGGGAATTCCAAAGTGTATGATTTCCTTTCATTCATTCTCAGATTAGGATGAATGACTGGAAACTGGAAACAAAAGTGACAGTTGAATACAGTTTTTTTCCGTCCCTGCCTTGTATTGTGGACAAATAACTGATGCTGTTGCATTTTATATTTTAACGATAACATGTGGGGAGGAATGCATTGTGGGTTTTTCAAACAACTGAGAATTGTGAATTGTTATTTGGTGCCTTTAGAATTTTCCCCCAAAAATATGTCTTGCTAACTTCTTGCCCTGTCAGTGTCGTGTGGCATTTTCTTCAATATCTGCATGTGTTTTACATTTTTATTTATATGAACATATGTGTATTACTACTATGTTTGGGTAAGGTCGGAGGAATAAGAATGAGCAGGAACCCCTGTCAGGGGATAAGGGGGTAGGGAGACAATGTTGTCCTCTGAATCTCCACGGGTTACAGGAGGTCAGTGTGGAGGAATTGATCCCATGATGAAATGAGAGGTACACGTAGTATGGAAAAAAAGATTTGGACTGGACAGTCATCTGATGAGTTAAGCTGTAGTGGATTTGTAGACTTACAGCTGAAAACTACTTAAGAGCCACTGAACCATGAACCTTAGAGTCAGCAAGTCCCACAGGTGGGAGGAAAGCCAGATATCAGCATGTACCTTATCTTTTATAACTAAAAAAATATAATATAGAGGGATGTCCTCAAAATAAATGCACACGATCAATATTATAATAGAAAATGATGTAGAAAACAAGAAAGAGACATTCCACAGTGTCAGACCAAACACATGTAGCATTCACTGATGGGATTTGTGTTGTTTACAGAGCGAGGGACATAAAGGAAGGAGTAAACTGCCTGGCCAGGGTCGGGTGTGGGGTTTTGGACGTTTTCAAAAGTTTGGTCAAGTAGGAAATGTTAGATTGGAAAAACTGGGTGGTGATATCCTGTTGTTTGCCATTGTGCCTCTACCCCCTCACCAGTGTGTCTACTGTGCGTAAGCACCGTCAGTGTCGAAGGTCCTGAAACACAATCACACCGAAAAAAACAACTGTTTCGAGTTAGTGGAAAAGGTTGTGGGTGACATTACATGATACATTGCACTGAATAATCAAATAAGACTGGTGCTGGGCACGTTAACGAGTTATTATTGCATTAATGCATTAAGTAGTTAACGCCGTCAATTTTTTTTCGCCTTAACGGCTGTTTTTCTTTTTAAAGTCCGTTTCTCTCACTGACTCTGAATTAGATATACAGACCATGGGTCACAAGAGGGGTGGTATGTTGATCAGTATTGGTTGGTTCCTGAGTCACTCACAAGTCTCAACCAATGAGAGCAGGTGGGAGGTGGGGCCTAAGACTGCTGAAGCACTCGCATAAACAGGAGGCGCTCTCCTGCGCGGCACTCGCAATGACCCACCAGCTATAAGGGACACTAAACTACAGTTTATGCTGCTCCCCGATACAATAAATATGTGTATGGTACCTGTTCAGGAAAAAAAAAGAAAATTGATTAATAAATGTTAACTTGCTGCTGCTCAGTATGTGCTCGCCTTATATTTTGGTCTTACACTTTTGTTCATCTTTCTTATGTACTTAGAAAATAGAAGTGAGCAATACATTCATTTTGAATTCATGATTGAATTTTGCGCCTAACAATGCAATTGATCGCGATTAATTGCAGGAAATAATGTGATTAATCACTATCCAAACATATAATCGTTGCCCAGCAATTAAAAAGGCTATTTTCTGTCAAGTAATTGTTCTCAGTTTAGAGCTTAGCTACCTGGCTTTACTAATATACACTTTTCCAGTAAACCATGCAATAAAAATGATAATTATTACCAATATTGGTGGGGAAAAAAACTAGCACATAATCTCAACTGCATGATGGGTGTGCATGTTTGTTTTATATAAAAGCTCAGCTTGCTCTTTATTCCTCCTGCAATAATTACTATGTGTTTATGCAAATTGTGAACTCAACGCTTTTATGAAGCACTGTGATGGCGACGGACGTTTAATAACAGCAAATGTGATACCTTGGAAAGTACATATTAGGGCTAAATCGAACAAAGCCCCTCACATTGCTTTTAATGCATGAGCAGTGGTCTCTCTAGTGTTATCATGAGGAATACATGATGACAATTGGAAAGTGAAATCAGATTACCCCCGTGGCCACACATAGTATATCCCAGTTTTATGTGGTCAAAGGTCTGTGGGCTCACCTGGCAAACCAAGCTTGACTCCTTAATGTGGTGGCTGTACTTAAAATACATACCCACCGATTCTCTTCACTGACAGTAAAATAAATGCGAAATACCTTAATATATAAAATATCAATATTATTAAAAATATAGCCTCAGCCTCTACTGAACGCTTAATTGGACTCATTCTGCTGCAGCAAGGCTATACGGAAAACACATAAAACACTTTCAATGTCAAGGCAAAGCTAAATAATGAACATAATACACAACATACACAGTTGTGACCTACATTGTAAGCTCAGTGCAAACACAGTAATAATTACATTAGGATAAGCATCCTAGTGGACACATTAGGCAGTGTTGTTAGTTTAGTGCATAGGAGTTTATGGCCCATTTATCAGCATGTTTGGTGTCTACGTTATCTCGGACGCAGAAAACTGGCTCAATGGAGCCAGAAATCATTTGTTATTCATGGGAATTAGATAATCAAAACAGGGAGGGCTCTGGTTTTGCGTGCCTTGTAAGACATTGGCATTGATTTGTTTTTGTTTGGTTTTGTATGTATACCGGTGTGCATTGTTTTGAATTAGCCTCAGGAGCAGATTTTTTTGTCCTCGTTTCCTGGCTACAGGAATAGGGGAACCTGGAGCCTATCATGTTTGAGAATCACTTGTTGTCTTTCTCTGTGTTTGCTTATGTAGGTGAGTGTATTTGCAGCCATTACTAAAAAAGCCAGAGTGACTTTGATTGTGTTGTGTGACAAAGACTGTGTGTGTGTGTGTGCGCGCAGTGTGTTCACACACGCGTAAATGAGATGAGGCGCAGAGTGTTTCAAATACGTGAAATTGCTTCCTGTCGAGGAGCGAAGATGAAGGTATTTCAGACCCCTCGGATGAAAGTTGCCATGTTTGAAAGCCGTTTCTATGGCGACTCGCCATTACTCTTACTTTGCATAAGTAAGTGAGGATAAATTAGAAATCCAATTTGTATTGTTTGCTGTGCTCAGAATAGATTACAAATGTATCACCCAGCTGATTCTAATTCAGCTGGCAGCCTGCGTTGTACTGATGAGAAGGGGAGGGGAGTGAGGGGGCGGCGCTGGTTGTATGTTCAATGTTGTTTGTCATCATCTTTATTTAACTTGCGGCCACTCTGCAGGCATATGGCTTATGATAATTAGAGTCCGTGTCAGTTTCTCGCATCATCTGTGATCCAGCGCTCCCTTTTATTCACTCCACTTTTAGTATGAACTTCCAAATGTGACACTTAGTTAGATCATCCAAATTACCATATGGCCCAAAGGTGAGAACAAAAATCTCTTTTCTCTGCCCGTTCTTATATTTCTGACAAATCCACTGAGAGGCTGCACAGTGAGGAGGTGTTATGGATTTACTGTTTGTAATGTTAATTTTATATCCCAGTGGGTCTGATGAAGCAGTTTGGTTGTTTTTCCACTCCACATCAAGGTCTCACAGCAAGGACACTGATGTAGAGATAAGAACTCACTGTACGTTGCATGATTTTCAGGGAAAAACATCTTCCGCCTACCTACAGCACCTTTATGGCAGACATACACATGTAAATAGAGAAGGTAGATCTTTACAGTAGCTCATTCATTCTTACTCAAGGACCTCACCTTTTGTTTTGTTTAATAATGCATTCATTTTGAAAAGTTTTTGCCTCATCTGAACGGTGACCATAAATACGCGTGCCCTTAAAATTCGATTTGCCCTGTATTGCACCTTACACATAGAAACCACCCATGCTTACTGCACGCACCACAAACTTTGATTTCCACTTATTGTGCTGTCCACATTAAAATTGGAGTTTCATTTTGAAATATGCATCCTTAATGTTTTACTCTTGGCATGTCCCACTTGGGCTGGCACACAACAAACAAGGGGGGGGGGCTCTTCCATTTGGGTTGTTTTGTTAGAAAGTTTGTTCGTTTTGTGCCTTAGGCTGTAGCAGGCACGTGGTGTCGATTGTGCACGCTAATTGGGTGAATCAGTTGAGCTGTGCGCTGGTTTTGGATTTGTGTTTTGTTTGCCAGATTATTTCTGTTGATGTGCTTGTTTAGGTATTTAGGTTACGCTGTCTGTTATGGTTCAGTGGTATTCTGCTAAGCTCCATACTGCTTTTTATCAAAGATAGTTTGAAAGAGAAGAACCGGCACTATGTAACACAGTTTTACCACCATCAGTTTTTAGCAACACAAACAAACCTACTTATTATGTTTTATGATGTACATATTGTATATACCTTTGTAGTATTTCCTAATTTAGTTCATTTTTGGTCTGTTATTTTTTATACTCATCAACGCTAAAGCTGACAAATTAACATGGGCATGATAAAATGCTATATGCTTGTAAACAATGATTAGTTCACTTGTTTGCCACGAAATGACTACTACTCCAACTAGCTTCCATACTTCCTTGTATTGCCATTATTTAGACTGTGCTTGCAAAGGCTTCTGTACCACAGAGCGCAGGCATTAATATTTTATAACTATCTTTTTCACATCTGCACTCTGCTGCCATGAAACAATGTGAGTAAATGACGGTGTAAATCAAAATATAGAAACAACCTGCATATTTTCGCACATTCCGCTATGAGAAATTTACCACCACCTGTTTGGTATTTTATTTCCTTCTTTTTTTTTCAAGCTGTCATTTTATTACAGATCATAAAACATGAAAGCGGGGTTCAAATCACTCGGACTGAAGAGAGAACTCTGAAGTCCCATTGTACTGAGGCCAAAGCTCCCAGAGTGTGTCAAACAACTGGCGTCCCATTAAGGCAGGAATACCACAGAGAAGATGTTAGGAGCCACTAGCAGAGTAACCCGTGCCCTGTCGTCTGCTGTGTGTTCACAGAAAAGCATCGGGGAAGCTCTGGATGAGCCTCTGGACAGGTGCCAGACTGAGGTGGCAAGCATTTGTTCCTCATTTTCGATCATAACCCATGTTCTGGCTTGGTCCCTGTTAGTCTCTCACTCTATCAGCCTGTTATTTGCTTTGACACTATTTTTTCACTCGATATATTCTTTCGACTGCACTCGTTTAATACAAACCGAGGCAACTAGGGCTGACAATAATATCTTCACTCATAGATGTCTCAAATGGTTATTTTTAGATGATGCACGACTTGCCACATGAATTGGCAAATGAGTTTAGCCAGGATTGAATTAGGACTTGGAATTGCACACTAATTGGAAATTACGAAACCCAGTACAAGTGTTGGCTCCAGAAGCCTATCTGAGCATGTGTCGCTCTGCTCAAGTGGGATTTCGCAAGCATCATATCATGGTTTTTCATTTTTGATTCCGTACGAGGGGGAGCGGCCAGACACTTTCACAACAGATTGGAATTTAAACTGAACCACATGTGAAAACAAATCAGAAGGTGCCACACATACAGAAAGTTATGAAAATTACATAGAGTTGGAGCGTAATGATGTTTCCAGAATACTTCCAGAAATAGTTTCCTGTCTTTAGTCTAGTTTTCTATAGTTGGTCTGTATAGGTCAGGATCTCAATACAACTTGACAAATGTGAAAATGTTATTTCATTAGAGCAGTTGCACAGCTGCCAAAAATGAACTGTGCGGACAAACTTTAGTTAGTTAGCAGGGAATTTCCAGAGCAAAAAATGCAGTGCTATGCCCAATCAAAACGTGTTTCCTCAATTGCTGGAAAATCCTGATTGCTTTGCTAATTCAACTTCAGGTCCTGCTTGTCTAAGTGAATTTCAGTAAAAATGAGCTCAGCTATTTTCGTTTTTTTTTAGGTGATGTCAAATCAAGACTACAGCTGTGTCAGTTTCAAGAGTGAATGAGTTAGAGTTTGAAACAGTCATGTGGTTCGTGATTTTGGTTTAGTCTATAGTTTAGTATGCAGGACTTGCTTGATTTCAGATTTTTTTTTAACTTTGCAGTATACAGTATATATATATCAGCCATGCAGCCACCTTGCTGTCTTAACCACTTCCCTCTGTTTTCCTCCCTCTCTTTTATGTCATTTTTTCTGTGGAGAGAAAGAAAAAGGTCCAGCGTTAATCCCCGCACCATATGGGCGGCCTGATAGATGCTGCAATGCTAAGTGGCTCACTCAAAGTGTGCTGGCTCAGAATAATTATAATTTATGGGGCCAAACATTGCGATTCATCAAAGACCAAGCCTTTTCAGGCGGCCGTGACGCATCATTATGGGGTATCGTCTTTCTCTCGCTACCACTTCCTAATCTAATAGAAGAGTGGTACCTCGACACATGCTATTGTCTTTGGTGATACTTTGCAGTAATGGCTTTGACCGGTCCAGATGCAGACAGAGACACTACTAATGAAGGTTTATGTGACATGGTGAAGACGTCAGTCAGACGCCATTAGGGCATCCTGATGGTTATGTCTCCATAATGCTCATAAAGACCTCCTAGCGAGGGACTGCTTCCCCTCCGGTAAATGTATGCGAGGAGGCATCATCTGAATAGTGCTCCATAAAATACTGGCTAATCATAATGGGCATAATGCTTCCCCCTTTCAGGTGACTGTTATTGGGACCTTAAAGCCTCACATCCACTCACACAGAATTGGTTCGAGTTTCTTGTGCTGTTTAATTCAAATAGAATTTCCCAGACATCTTTGAAGCCAAATCAGTTTGAGGCCAAACAAACATATTAGGAAGGACAGGAATCTCATTCCACTAGAACGCTTTTCCTTCCAATTTGTCGTCATTCTACTGCAACATTAAACTAAACATGAAGTGAACTTATAACATATATTTTTTCCCCTTCATCTTTCTCAAATATAGTACAAACATTTAATAGAAACTGAAGTGACTTTTGGCCTGACAAGAATGATTAGAGTGATTAGGTCACCTCAGACTAAACATATTGCTAATCACTGAAATGATAAAGTTGGTTAGTAGTTTGTCCTTTGCTTTAAGAGTGATTCTTCTTTCTTAAAACATCACATGTAGATTTTGGCCTTAAAAGGCCAGAAATCTGGCAATTCCAATTGTATGAAGTCATTGTTATTGGTAAAAGTCCCAGTCAGACACTCTGTTATTGTCCTTTTAGCTCAAATCTTACGTATTGCCATTTAAATGGCTGTGTGTTGATAATCTTCATTGAAGCAGTGTCTATTATGAGCCCATAGAGATTGGTGACACGTGCTCCTAAGTGTTGGAGGACAGAGTCCTTGTTTGCAAGTCCAAGCAGATTCCATGTCGTTACCTTTACTGAAGTAGGATCGGTTAGCAGAATATTTGCAATATCTGCAAACTTATAACACCTGAAGTCTTGCTAATTCTAAGTCTTCTATCTGTTTCAGTGGGAAGTTTTACCTTTAGTGAGAAGTAGGCAGGGCTCATGTAGAAGTTTTCCACTTGTTGCATGTGTGCGTGTGTGTCTGAGATCTTGTCGAAGCTTAGTGTGTGGAGTCAAAAATCAATGTGGCTTGAAAGGAACCCAGAATGCCTGAGAGAGCACACTTAGCAAATGTGCTTGGTATTACATTTCAGAGAAAAATTATGTTGATTTTTTTTCAAACCTTCTGCCCCGTGTATGGTGTTGAATTCACGTTAGAGGAACATGTACAATATAGATATATATCCTGCTGCCACTGGACTGAAACCTTATTATGTCAATTCCAAGTCGTGTGTAATATATGGAAAACATGGAGCTAAAGCAAAAAAGAAACTAAATTGCAGAGCTAGGCACATCAGTATGGAAAAAAAAAAAGCACTCGAACGCAACCATTACTGACTTTCCAATTCTGAGCCCCTCTGAGCTTCATTATGTGCAAAGCTCACTTTCATATTGAAATCAGGCTACATTTTGAGCAAGGGGGGGATGTGCATGGGGTCGGGGTCCTGTCATTTGACTGTGTGCATTTGTAAAAAGGGCAATCGCATCAGTTTGATTGAAGAGCTGTTGAGACCACTGAAGGCTGCTGCATTCAGCGCGCCGGGCCGCCTTTACGCATCAGCACACCTTGTATTGCTTCTCTACGCCGTGCGTTTTTAGCGCTGATTACGTGTCCACACCCTCCCCCCCCCCGCCGAATAATAGGAAAAAAGGAAACACCCAGACAGCCACGCCCTCCATTTTGGTTGCCAGTTGCCGCGCACGGGCTAATCTTCTTGAAGGACAGAAAGGTCAGTGGAGATGGACCGAGAATCGACTCCGCCCCATCCCGGCACATGAAATAGGGCCTCTCCTTTTGGCACGGTGGTTATATTTCCATGTTAGGGTGCACCTGTCTCCATGGTGCACAGCTGTTTCAACGGGCTCCTGTACGCACACAATTTCTGTATGATTCATGTTTCTTCCCTCTCTTCCCCTCCTCCCCTTCTACAGCTATCCCCTTTACTCGCCATTACCGACACTGCTCCCTTAACCTTTTAAACACGTCCTAATCTCCGCTTTCCGCAGTAAACCCAGATATAGTCCACTCTCTGTGCTCGCCGTCATTCTCTCTGTTCTGCCAGGTGGTTGTTTTGACATTCCCTACCTGTCGCTACATATCGAGCAGAGTTATGTTCACATACAGGACAAGTGGGAGGTGAGAGGTGTAACTATCGTGAGTGGGGGGTGGGTGACACGGGAACATGGAAATATTCAATATTAAAACTATTTAATGAAGCACACGTATGATTGCACCAAAAAAATCCACCTTTTTACCGCTGAGAGAAGAACACATGCCGGACATGCCGGAAAAATGCTTCCAAAGGTTGAGGAAAGAGCCTTGTAACGTCTTCTTGATGCCGTCATCCATACTATTGTGCAGTTAACAGGTCGTTATCCATTACACTATAATTTTCCCAGAAGCTCTCTGGCAAAATAAGACACACTCCATATTCATAGTTTACTTCCATTTTGCAAAAACAATGGTCAGGAGCTTATTGCTCTTTTAGGGTTCATTCTTAATCATGAAACTCAGGGGATAGAAAAAGAACAAAAGGCACTTTTTTTTTTTACCTTTGAGAAATGTATGCCGAGCACAATTAAAGGGGCTGTCCAAGCCTGGCCTGGGCTGTGCTGCTGTGATCAACAATTACTTACCCCGGACTCCCTCCGTCTTTCCCACCCAGCTCGCCTGTCGTCTCTCAGCTGTTTGAAGCTAATAGGAATTAGTTGCCTCGGTAATACGGAGCCCAGTCTGCCGTGATGCAGGCCCCAACCAAATGAAGACTGATTGGATTTACTGAGAGACCACTCTCGACCCAGGAGTAGCATTGGTTATGATTTGAGCTCCTTTTTTTCACAGGTTCCCAGGAGGGAGTGGAATAAAAGGACACTCAGTGCCTGAAATAGCATGGAGTGCATGGAACCAGGTGACTCTCGAGTATGATTCGCTGTACGCTGCTCACAAAACCAAAAATGAGCCCCCAAAAAATGAAAGAAAGAATGAATGAACTTTTTACCCCATCCTGCCGCAGCTAATTGCTGGCAGAGGCGGCAGCAGCAGATTGGATTTATTTATTTAACATTTATCCCCTACAAATGTTTTCAAACTCTGCCCCACATTTTTTTACATATTTATTTAACATTTATCCCCCACAAATGTTTTCAAACTCTGCCCCACATTTTTTTACAGAAAAATCTGAGTTTGATTTCAACGCATATATAGGTTTTTAATATTGGAATAATATGGCATATTACAGTTGTCCTTTGGAATCCTGATTTGGCCACGGAGGCAAAAGAACCAAACTAGAATGAAGCGCAGACTTTTGCAGAATGTACCTGAATTTACTTTCTTGACCATTTCCTACTGCTGTCTTCTAATCTAAGGTCATACAACTGTCCCCAGTGTAGACATGATGCTATAACCTTTCTAAACAAACTTAACTCACTTTGTAAGTTTGTGCTGTGAGCTTGTGTTTGTACTTCAATTACAGCCCGAGGAATTGAATCATCAGGTGAGGAGTTCTGGGCACTATCTAAGGGAGTAATGAGACCAGATGTAACGAAGGAACGTTCTGAAATCTGAAATAGTTGTCTCTTTGAAACCTTGGTCCGAATGTGTGAGTTGGTGGGTTTGTTTGTGTACAAGCTATTTGGAAATGTTATTGCCTTATTTGACCGACGTTTTTTATGTATTAACCACTGCCTGCCTGAACTTTTACTCAGCCTGCATGGGAGTCAGGAATTTAACTCTGGCCTGGTTGTTAAACCACACTCTTCCTGTCACATGAGGACAGTCTTCAACCGAGGCATATTGAATTCTGTGTGCAGGAAATGCGGTCTGATCACTAACAGTCACTTCACCACCTGGCGTGTGCTTGATAAAGCCAGGATACTTTTGACAGGTTGATTTTCCACCATCTAATTCACAACACCATCCGCTGGTGTAACGACGTCCCGCAACACGCAAAAGCCAGTGGCACAAATCTGCCACAATCTTTTACGTCTCCTCACAGACTGCGTTTGATTCAAATGTTCTTTCCGTTCTGTGTCCACATCAGAACATAAGAATAACTCCTATGCCTTACTGACTCAGCAGGAAGCTGTCATTTAGAAAGTGAAATTAGCTGACATTTTCGGAATATCCAGTTATATTCTGTGAGTTTTGCTTCTAACGGTAACCACATTTTGCTTCCTTGAATTGAACTGGGCTGCAGAGATCAGTGACTTTGTTATTTTGACATTTTGATTAGAAGCCTGAGAGGAAATTAAGTTTCAGACTACTCCCTTCAAATTTGAGCAAAATTACTATGACTAAAAATCGTCTCAGTACCACTCCAATTTCAACTTTTTGGGACACATTTCGTCCTAAAATTCGACATTTCGACTTAAACTCGTATGAATTATTCTTTGTACAAAGGGACCATTAATTAGATGAATTTTGAATGAATTTTGATGAATTTGATGAATTCCTTAAATATCAAATTAATGCATCTAAAAAATTGTAATTATTACAAGAAATCACTCGATGGCTAAGTAAAAAAAAAAACTAAAATATAAGCGTATTTCTGCTCTTGTGTGTGTGTGTATATATATATATATATATATATAGATAGATAGATAACATTACCACTAAGAAAATACAGAATCTACTTGAAATTGATTAAACTAATTAATTGGAAGCACATACCTGCATATTGTTATGCGTGATGCAAATTGGGAATTTACGTACCCATTCAGTGAAGAGTTTTCCTCTGTCTCTTTTCCGTCACTCACATGGTATTGCGTTTCCCTTTGTTCAGCTCCATCTCTCACATCCCTAGTGATCATGGACGTTGGATATCCAGTCACCTCAAAGTGCCCCCCCCTCCCTCCATTCCTTTGATAATATCAGCTAGACCTAGTTACATCCTGCTTACATACTCTGTCATTAACATTTTCCATTTGGGGAGCCTGCCAGAGCTTATTAGACGTGTGTCAAAAGACCTGAGAGCATCAGGGGAAGGTACCTGGTGTCTGGTGTCAGACCCGTCAGCTCCAACCAACCCACCCCTGTCTGCTTCCGATCTTAATAAATGCAGACAACCCGGGCTTCAAGTACCCAAATCAATGAAGCGTGGCAAGGTCAACATGCAGAGAGCTGGATCCAGGCAAAAACTGGAAGAAGTGGTTTATTTGCGACAGGGTGAGGGGGGATGGAGGCATCGGTGCTGACAATCTCCACTTCACCTATTGTCACCTTAATGCACGGGGTCATAGTGCAGTGATATGATGAAGTCGGTCAAGTAGTGAATTATTCAAACAATAGGGTTCCCGTTGCTTTCAGTCAGCTCAACCTCACAGCCATGATGGCTGCAGGCTTTGATGTTGGAGTTTCCTTGAATATTCTTTAAACAACATGTTTTCAGCTTTTTTTCATGTCTGCCTTGTTAGGTGCTTGCATGCACAGTGAAGCATTTTGTCTCCCCTCTCGATGCAGTCATTCCTATTGTTCATACAGCCCATTTCCCAAGTGCTTCCATAGTACAGGGAGTGATGGGGAAAAACGTACAGGCCCTTGTTTTATGCAAAAATACATTTCAATGTTTAAAACAAAAAAGTTCAGTCTGAATTAAAAAGCCATCACAAAAACATTACGTTTTATTTAGTCTTACAACATTTTGAAATGTTATTATATTACTCTTCTTGATAAATATTAACTATTTCTGCGCACACATGAGCATGTGTGTTGTTAAAAATGACGTTTAACAACCT
The DNA here is from genome assembly GCA_016785305.1 of Colistium nudipinnis. Taxonomy (NCBI): domain Eukaryota; kingdom Metazoa; phylum Chordata; class Actinopteri; order Pleuronectiformes; family Rhombosoleidae; genus Colistium; species Colistium nudipinnis. Next base: position 888,312 of record JAFBJU010000583.1, read on the forward strand.
TTAAAAAGTCCTGAGGTGAAGTTATACTTGTTGTACAAAAAACAGGCAGTTTGTTTTTGGGTGGATGTTGATAACATTGCTTGGAATAAAAAAATAAGCTGAAATAAGCCCATTTGCAAATGCAAGTTGGTCTGGTGATGCGAGCGCATGCAGATATGTTGCTACTGATGTGTTGCATCTATTTGTTTTTTCCTTAACCACAGATGGGCTCTGTATATGTACCCTGGCCTCTGGTGTAAAAGTAGTGTGCTCCCCTACCGCTTCCTATTAAATCTGCTTTTGTGTTGATAAATGAAGTGCTTTAGTTGGAGCGCCATACATGGCACCAAGTGCAGTGGGACCTTGACTGAGCGTCCATATGTGTTCATTTACGATCATACATGATATAAACAACCTTCGAATCCTCATAGTTTGAGGTATCAGATCTGTTTGCATAGAGCACAATTGCATCAATGTATGAAAAGGTGCAAAAGACAAAGGTCAAGTGTGAATGTGCGGCAGATCTGGGGCCCCGTCCTCCTCCGCCCCCGTCATCTCTGTCTGCATGACATTTTTCACGAGCAAGGTTTTCAAACTGTCCTTTACTGAGAGAGAGTCTGGCCTCTTTGTCTCCCCAGCTGAAGCTGCCGAATAGTGGGAGGCCGGGATACGCACTGTGATTCAGCAACATGCATTTCCTGAATATGTAAAAAAAAAGAGAAGATCTGCGACACCCAGAGAATAGACCCTTGCAGCAACCGACGCCTGTATAGTCATTTGTCAGCTACATATGGAAACTTGATGGGGAAACATACAATAGCACATTGGTATTTGGTAACATCTCATCATTTCAGCTTTTCATGCTGCAAAAAAAAAAAAAAAACCCAACACAATGTGAGTCGTATTGTGTGCCCTGACAAAAGATGAAAGGCGTCGCTTCGCACTCAGAGGAGGCGCACAAGTCAGTGGTATCAATAGAGTGCTATAATAGGCAGCGCTCTTTTTTTCCCCTCAATGTTTAGACACCTCGAGTCACTCATGCAAATTGGCAATCGCCACCGTTAATGCTTTCACACAGAGGGGAGGGGTGTACCTATTTACCCATGTGCGTTTATTTGTCAAACACGATGACATATTTCTTAAAGGGAGTCAAACGGAAGGGTTTGTAAAGTGTTTGTGTGCAGGCTGATTCGACGTGAAATGGGTTTCCTCGGGTAGCCAATGGGATTGCTTTGATGCCTGACATGTTATTGTGCCCCGTGCGATTGTGCGTAGACTACAAAAAGCCGCTCATTCCTCATATCCAGAGGCTCAATCCGACACATGTGAATGCATCATCCGCTTGGATTGTGGGTAAGGGGGATGCACGCATGCATTGACAGCCTACATGCACCTCATAAGACTTTTGACAGGGATTTAACTTTTATATTAACAGTGGAATTATAAATGCACAGACCAATCATTTATCAGTCGGGGCACATGCTGCAAAACTGGGACTTCACATCCCCCCCAGACTGTGTCTGTCAACAGAACATTTTTAATATTAATGTCATCTCTCCAACTCCTCTCGCTTCAAATTTGAATACAAGACTTCTTTACTTTTGTTTATCTGGGACGTGCAGTTCTTCGCAAATCAAAAAGGGGGATGAGAGGATGTCGGGGGGGGGGGGGGGGTGGGAAGGGAAAAAAAAAAAATAGAAAAAGAGAAAAGACA